>JAJTUC010000034.1:0-266890 GCA_036971365.1 Dactylellina leptospora | reverse complement strand
TTTAATAATTTTTCTATAATTTTTATTATTAATATTTTTTTATTTTTTTTGTATAATTATTTTAAGATAATTTTTAGAATTCTAGTGTTATAAATATATATATAATAAATAATATTATTATTTTTAAAAATTATAATAATAATAAAATAATTAAAATTAATAATTATTATTATTAATAATTAAAATTGGTATAGGTATTTAAGAATTAGATTATATTTAAATTTTTTTATAAAAAAATAAAGAATATTTAAAATAATATTATTTATTTATATTAATAATTTATAAATAATTTGGTTAAAATTTATATAATTATTATGTTTAAATATTATAATTATAATATTATTTATATATTTTTATTATATTTAATAATATTTTATAAAATTTATATTAATAATATTAAATTAAGTATTATTATTTATTAAAAATTAATTTAATTAAAAGATTATTATTTTTTACATTTTAATAAAAAAAATTATTATTAAATTAATAATATATTCAATATTTATTTAATTACACTCCTATTTAGTTATTAATATAAATTAAAGAAAAATAAATTTAATATTATATTTTTTTAATTTTAATAATAAAAAATTAAATAAGAAAATTTTTATAATTTTAAAATTTAAATTAATTATATAATATAATAATATTATTATAAATTATTACATAAAATAATTAATAAATAAAAAAAAGGTTTTAATATAAATATCAAAAAATTTCTTTTTTTTTTTATTTAATATAAGTAATATAAATTTTATAATTATTATAAATATAAATATTTATAATATATATTTAAATTACATAATTAATATTATTAATATTATAAATTAAATAAATTATATTTTTTAATATAAATATTTAATAAATTATTAAATTATTAATATATCTTATATATTAATATTATATAATAAGGTAACTTTAATTATAAATATAAAAAAACTATTTTTATTATATTTTTTTATAATATTAATATTTTTATTAAAACAAAAATATATTTTTTTTATAATAAATTTTTAATTAAATATTAATTTATAAATATTAAATATATATAATAATATTTTAAAATTAAAAAAATTTATTCTATATTCATATTTTTTTATATATTTTTATAAATTATTAATAGTATTTATTTTTTTAATATATTCATTCTTATATATTATATATAAATTGTTTAAATTATTTCTTATTATTATATTAAAAAAATTGAATATTTTATTTTCTTTATTTATTAATATATTTTTTAGGTTTTATAATAATATATTTATTTTATTTATTTTAAATAAGATTAATTTATTTTTTTCCTTTTTTTTATTATAATAAATTATATTTTTTTTATTTAAATAAATTAAATTGTTTTTAATTAATTATTATAATTTTTTATAATTTTTTTTTTAATTATATAATTTAGAATTATAAAATTTATATTTTTAAAGTATATTAATGTTTAATTATTATTTTTTTATTAAATTTAATTATTTATATAATTTAAAATTAATTATATATAATTTTTTTATTTATTAAACTAAAAAATCAATATTTTTATTAGTAATATTTATAAATTTTATATTATTATTAATAATTATTATTATTTTTATATAAAATTTAAATATTAATATAGTACTAAATTTTAATAAAATTTTAAAATAAATAATTAAAATATAATAATTTATTAAATTATTATTTTATTTTTTATAAAATATAAGTTTATTTTAAATATCTTATTTAATAAATATTATTAATAATAAAATAAATTTTTTTTTTTATTTTTTATTTTTTAAATTTTTTATTAATTTATTATATATTTTAGTAAATTTAAAAATTATAATATTTTTTAAATTTAAATATTATTTATAAATTAATTATTTTTAATATTATTTTAGTAATATATTTAATAATATAAAGTATTATATATATTTATTTAGCTATTTCTATTATGTTAATATTATTAAAATATTTTTAAATTTTTAAAATTAGTTTTATAATTAGTTATTATTTTTTTATATATAATTAATAAAATTTTTTAATATTTTTTTAATATAAAATAGTTGTTTTAAATTATAATTATAAAAAAATTTTTGGAATATTTTTGTAAAATTTTTTTAATATATATAATAGTTATAGGTAAAATCTTTCTAATAATAATATTTAATATAAAATTTATTAAAATTTTTTAAATAATAAGTATATAATTCTTTATAATAATATAATAATTTTTTTAATTATTTTTTTATAAATAAATTTTTTTTCAAATATAAAATTTTAATTTATTAAATATATATTGTTATTTTTTTACTATTAAAATACAAAATTTTTTTTAATCCTAATATAAATTATAATTAAATAAAATATAATTATATTAATTAAAATATATTAATTATTATTATTATATTTATTATTATTGATTTAATATGAAATTACTAATAAATTTATTTTTAATAAAATAAATTATATTTAATATAATATTTTTTTTTTTATTACTATTATTATCATCATTTTTTTTTTTTTAAAATTTTTTATAGTTTAATTTATTATTATCACTATCATCCTTATTATTATTAAATAATTTTTATTTTATTTTATTTTTTTTATATTTATTATTTATATACTTTTTTTTTTATTATTATTATTATTTTTATTTTNAATAATTTTTATTTTATTTTATTTTTTTTATATTTATTATTTATATACTTTTTTTTTTATTATTATTATTATTTTTATTTTGTTTATTTTATTATATATTTTTTTTTATTATATTAATATTAATATTAAAATTATTCAATTATATTTTATTTATATTATTATTATTATTATTTATATTATTATTATTTTTAATATTTATAATCTTCCCCTAAGTAATAAATAAACTAATTTTAAATTAAGAAAATTAATAAAATTTCTTAATAATAAAAATAAATATAAAACTATTTATAAAAATTTTTAATTATTATATTAATTATATTTATTATATTTATTATATTTATTATTGTTTTTTTATATTTTTATTTATAATAATTTATTTATTTTCCTATATAAAAATAATTTTAATATATATTTATATATTTATACTTATATATTTTTATATATATAATTTATAATTATTATATTTTTTATATATATATATATATATATAATTTATAATTAATTTATTTTTTTATAGTTATTTTTTTAATATATATTCTTTATATTACCAATTTTTTATATATAATATTAATAATTTTATATTAAAATATTTTTTTTATTATTTTAAATTTATAAATATTTTTATTATTAAATAATAACTAAAATAGCTAATATTAATTTTTAAAATTAAAAAAATATATTATAATAAATATATATTAAATTTATTTTTTAATTTATCATTATTTTTATTATATTTTATTTATATATATATTTTATATAATAATTATATAAGTATTATTTATAATTTATTTTTAATATAATATTAATATATAAAAATATTTATATATAAAAAAATAATAAAATAATATAATATTAAATTTTTAATTTATTTTTTTAATTTATTTTAAATAATTATATATAATTAGTATTAAAATGTTTTTTAAAATTAATAATATATCTTCGTTTATTTTTATTAAATTTTTTTATTTTTATAATTAATTTAATATTTAATAATATATTTGTGAATTATAATAATTTTCATCTTAGCTCAACCTTCATTTATAAATAGTAAATATAGTTAAAAAATTTTAAAAATAAAATATAATTATATAAGACTATATTCTATAAATAATAGTATATATATAAATAATAAAAAAATAAAAAATTAATTATAAAAATAATAGAATTAAATAAAAATAAACAAAAACATATAAATAATTAAAAAAATAAAAAATATATATTAAAAAATATATAAATATAAAAAAAAAGAAAAAAATTAAATATCTTTTTAAAAGGATAAAGTTTAAAACTCTTTATATATATATAGCATATTAAAATATAATAAAAATAATAAAATGGCCCGGTGTGCCTATCTTTCTCCCCACATTATGCAGTTAAATAAATTAAAGATAAATATACATATAAATTTATATATTTATATATTATAATATATATATTTATTATAAAATTTTTAAGTAGTTGTATATTTATTATTTAAAAACTAATTAAGCTGATAATCTAAAATAATATTAAAAATATATATAATTAAATAAAAGGCTTAAAAAGATATTATCCCAAAATAAATTAACAAGATACCAAAACTATAATTATAAGAAACAGTATCTATAGAATTTATAGGATACCCTATTTTTTTCGTTCTATGGTCGTAGATGTTTATCATGTGTGGAAATTGAATTACGTTTGACGCTAAAAATGACCAATCTGTGTTTAGAAACATCGTGTCGTGACCAGCCTTAAAGCTACCTGATCTCTTTGTAGCTCCGCATGTCATAGGTACACTGGAGCCAAATTTGGAGTCCAGGCTGCAAGATCAATACGGCCCCTGAACTCAGTCTATCACGGGAGGTGTTTGATTAAGGCATGTGTCTATTTTCGTTTCGACATGAGAAATATAAAGCATTCGTTTACCGGCTTTCCCCGATCAAGACCTGGAAGATATTGGTCACTAATCCTTACAAACTGAACCAACCAAGCGGGCTCGTTGGGGCCTTCAGGAACCTCTCTTATTTGATACTAAATTTCCTACCTAGATGCATAATTGCCCGACTGAAAAGGAGGATTAATCTTCCTTTCCAATCGATTGGGCGTGACCTTGCCATAGAATTTTACACCAAATTTCTAAGGAAAGGTTTGGTTAACTACGACCCTACACCAGATATTGGACCTAAAACACGTTGAATTTGGCACCTCCTTCTCAAAGCGAAGTCGGCGTGGACAGGCGAGCGAGGCTTAAGACTTTATATTAGGAAGTAGATCTCTATAATCTGTTTGCCGTCACCCTGGAACATTGGTTTAACTGAATTCTAAAACTCTGACGCAAGGCAAATAACTAAAGCTTGCAAATCTCTCCTTTTGTTCAAATACCTGGCCAAATTCTCTTGTAACGTAAAGAAAGCAATCATTTGCCTACCTTCCTACAGCTGAAATTTCAGGTTCTCGACTTGCTATGTGATGATACTTCTTGGCAAAACGATTAGTTCATGAGTGCTAGCATTTTTAGAACTGGAAAACTCCCTGAACTGACTCCTCGCTTTATAAGATAGGTATCTCGCATTAGATTTCCATTTCTTGAAGTTTAGTCTTGCTTTCGAGAATGATTATTCGAAGCCCTGAGTGAGCGTATCGCGTAAGAAGGCTCGCCGCTGACTCTCCCTATGATTCCTCCTCATCTCCTCCTCTCTTCGCCGCCGTAACTCCTTTTGAATTTTCCGCGGATCCCCCGACTTTCTTGCCTTCTCTAATCGTCTCTGATCAATTTTCCTTCGCGCAACACCGCTTGACTCGTAGTTATTCTCTTTCGTAATCCTCCATACAGCGCCTTCCATTAACGATGCGACATAACAATCCCTATACGGATCATATGCCGACCAATATCTCCCCCTTGCATCCAATTCTTCATCACTCAATTTCACGGGCCCCTCGTTGTCCCTCAAGACTTCAACACCCCCGTTATCCCACCCCCACCGTATCCTCCGCCCCTTTCTACGATAATTTAAGGATATATCATCTTCCACGTGTATATCCTGGTTTCTGTCTCTGAAAATTAACTCTAAAGATTTAAAACCATCGTACATGTCGCAGAGCTCCAGGAAGATTCCTCGATGGATCCACTCTTGCCGCTGTCCCTGCTCATTTATACGTTTTCCAGTGCTATGCGGTCCCGCCGGCATGGCTAGAATTTCAAGATTTGGGAATCTTGCTATAAAAATCTCGAAAGCTCTATTGGATGCGTAGCCGTAGGGGGCGTATTCGCAAGCGAACCTGGAGTTTACTTCCCTCCATACGTTTGGTGCATTCCCACTTTCAAAATTAAGGTAGCCTAAGAAAACGCTTGTGATCCTTTTGGCGATGACGGTAGGGATGCAGCTAGCAGCGAGGGCAGTGTTATGGCTGTATCCCGCGAATATATGTCTGGCGGACCCAATCAGGTTTAGGAACTCAGATTCAAAAGACGTGGCGGGGGTGTCGAGGCATAGGTAGCTTTTGTTGTAGGACGCGCTACCCGTAATATTTCTATCTAAAATACCGCATATTCTGCGCCGAATAAGGGACGCTGCGATTCTGATGTCCGATGAGAAAGTCTTGCTGACCAAAAGGAGCGCGGATGCATTGATAGTGGTGCCTTTGAATGTTGGGACAGCAGATATATTATACGTGATTCCGCCCGGCTAGTTATTAGATGTAATTGATCGTTTTACATCAGCCAGATCAGTAAGCGTCATATCATTCGATTTCAGGAGAAGACAAGCTTAGAAGATAGCCTACCTCGTCGCGTCTGATGAAATCATATAGCGGTTTTTTGGTTTTAGGACCATCACGGCGTGGGATGCCCGAGTGTTGCCGCCCTTCTTTTAGTTGAACGGGAGCACAGTAGATGATATTGATCGTACGTGTGATCAAATGTTCGTAAATTTGGAGGCGTAGTTCCAACGGAAGAGAGAGGAGTCTTCCCACATATCGAGTTGCGTTATTGATAATTTCTTACGCCGGCTATGGGTTTGGGGGGATTTCAACATATGGAACTTACCGAGAGTTGTCAGCAGTCAGACTCCCACCCGGGACGAGGTCTTTAGCTTCAGGCATTCTCATCTTCTGTTTCAAGAATGTAAGCTGCTCTTAAAAGTATCTATTCGAGGTTGTTATAAGTACATGCTTTCGAACATTTTGACGAGGTTTGGTGCGGAGCTTACCCGGATACCCGGAGATGTTGGGATTAGTTGCAGCGGAAGAACCCAACCAATCATCTAACTAAGCAGTACTTTCCGTACATGTACGGAACTTTAAAACAAAGCGCGGCCATTTATAAAAGTAAACATAAATTTTTACCGCATAAAAAAGAGATGTAATCCTCATTAATATTCATAAAACTTGATTTCAAAATTTGAAGATCAGCAATTAGCTATCGGTTTCCCAATTGAAAACTTCTGGCTTGCTTTAAGCCCTTCCAAGTTTTCCGCATTGATAGGGGGTTCTTGAGAAGTCTTTTAACATCCGACTTTGTAAGGGTATCCAAAAAAGTCCGCGTTATTAGTTGAGGGCTAGGAGTATTGGTCAGTTGCCCCGCTGTTTCGAGTCGATTACCCTCTGTAGCAGGGCCGGTCTGCTTCTTTAGATCCTTGTCGTTCCCGTAGCTCCCCCAACACCTCTGGCCCCTCTGCTTCCTTTGGCCCCTCCGATTTCGTGGACTCTTCCTCGAGTTCTAGTGGCGTCGGCGCACCCAAATACCTTTCCGACCCTGATTAATCCGCTTGTCCTTCCTCTACATTTACTCCTTTGCTTCCGGTATTGATATCTTGGAAACATTTTCGGAGATCATCCGTCGTGTACCCCGCTGGAAAAAGATCTTCATCTGCAGCGATGCAACTGAGGTCACAAAAGCTAAGTAAAGGGTGAGATTTCTCCAGTTCAGCAAATATTACTCCAAGAGGAACGATGATAGAGATTCCGAGTTCTACATTTGTGGCGACATGTACACCGATAGGTACAAAAATATCTTGATCCTTCAAGAAATAAACTAGCGAGCCTGAGTCTCCTTCGATCGTGAAACGCTCTTCTTTACTAACCCACTTAACTTTGCAGTATCTATTTTTGATCTATATTATATCATTAGTTGCGTCCCTCCACTCATAGAAATTAGCAATAGTCTCGGATTGACGCTTCAGCGGAGGGGGCTAAAGTGCTGAAGCTTCTTAATACGAGACTACATTAGCAACATACCCAATGGATTGGAGAGTTGTCTTGTATTGCCCATTCCATCTACCGACGGTGAGGCCAGAAGCCACACCAATTTTATAAACTCGTGTTCCAACGGCGAGACTTGACTCGAGAAACGAAGGCGTCATGTGGATTGGGCAAAATGGATCAATAGAATCATTTTCTATCGAAACAGTTTAGCTTGCCATCGCGTTCAAATTGCATGTTAACTGCGATTCAAAGATTCGATCAACTTACTATAGGCGTATCCACCATCAATCGTTCCGAGATTAGACACCACGCAATCCAGCGTTTGGGATGACGTGTCTTTCAACTCAACGACCGCGAAGTCATCTGAGCCATAGAAGATAACTTCACCCTTGAGTACCCCTTCCCCGTGCTTGTTGAATATCGAACAGAGATCATCACCATAAACGTTGTGGCGAGCTGTGAGGCCAGCGTGTACGTGTGGCGCCCCTTCTCGCTTGATGTCTTCAAACGACAAAATAGCTCCGAGCGTACCCTATCCGCGCAGTGCCAGCATCTGAAGTCCATCTTCATTTCCATGTGAGTTTTGGGAAGTGATGATTCCGGAATTTTTATTGTATCGAATGTTTACAACACCCGGATAGCTCTCTTCGACGTCTTCACCAGTAGGTGCAATTTTCAGAATAAACCAAGGGAGATTATTCAAGCACTCAGGCAGAACAGGGAGCGAATCACTGTCGAAGATTGTCCAGATAGGGAGGCCAAGAACACTTTCGCCCTCGGTTGACGCACGCCTATAGAAATGTTAATGAAACTTCCAAGGACATACATAGGCCGTGGTTTTTGGCCGGAACATGTGAAGTACAAGTTGTGGCTTACCATGGAATGCTACAAATAAATTTTGACATGGAGGCATCGAGGACGTCAAGGATAGTAATGTGTGCGTCATTTCGATACCAGATGCGTTTGAATTCTGGATAGAAATCTCCATTTTTTATCACGTTGTGGAGACGGGCTATGGACCCAACTTCTTGCAGCTTACGTAACATATACCCTAGTTGTTCTGGGGTTTGTATGAGGCTCTCCAAGACTTCTGCTTTGTGAATAGCTTTCTCTCTATTTTGAAGCCTGAGCAAACGCAGGTCTTTGCGTGTTAGAGGGCGGTCACTTCGAAAGCCTGCTCCTTGAGTTTGTTGGAGGCTTGGCTGACCGGGGTTCTCGTCGCCTTCAGAGACGCTGGTGGGCGCTACTGTATTTGAAGTCGCCATTCTGGGATATCGGGGTTGGTGGTGATTATCAAGCGCTTGTACCGACTCTGTTGAGACGAGGTAGCTCTACCTCAAGTAATAGTAGGTAAGTTACTTAAATTAAGTAAGTTAGCGTGCGATGGGGTTTTCGGCGGTTATAGCAGGGCACGTGACATAGGGCACTCTGCAGAATTGTGTGAGAAGCTCTATATCACGTGGCCTGTCTGGCAAGACGAACGTTTCGAACTGCGCCGTTCGTAGCCACTTAGCATAAGTATGCTTTACACCTGACACAGCTCCCATCATGCCAATAGGTTCTCTAGCAGCGATTTCGTGTGTTCTACGGTGCTATATTGATGCAACAATTGTATTTTTGCTCCGTGCATGAAAAGACGCCGCTCTTGGAGGTATAAAGGAGCTTGAGATCAAAAATTGAGATTTTCAACCCAGATATTCGCCAGCCTACTACTGTTCAACTACTCCGATATAGATTGTAGGAATATAGAAAGCGTAGTCAATTGGACAAGATCAAAACATAAGGTAAAAAGACAAAAGAAAATCTACAACAATCGGGATTCGCACCTGGTCACCCACGGCACTACTGATCGATCGATATGAGGCTTAAGTAAGGCAGAGCGGACGGGATACCCTGTTTTCCTCATTCTGTGGTCGTAGATGCTTGCTAACTCCGGAAAAGTATACTATCTAGACACAAAAAATGACTAACTATATTGGAATTGATACATGCCTCAAAAGTCTCCAGTCTTTTTGTACTTTCTAGATCGAAAATATTTTGGAGCTAAATTTGGGTGCTAGGCTGTAAGATTAATGCCTGTTGAGGAAAATGATTTTGGTATACTAAATAGGCTTATGAGGTTCGATATATTTGGTACCTACTTAGAATAGACACCTATTCAGGATAGGGACCTGCTTAAAATAGACACTTATCGAGGATATCTGTAGATTGCGGTTTAATTTTGGACCTTCTAAAGTAAGGAGTACTGCTGACTTCGGGCGTTTAATGATGGGAATAGCACATAACAATAACAAGTAAACGCCAACAGTTCTCTAACATCGGCAAACCAAGTGAAGCGAACTCGATTCTTGCTAGTAGATCGGAAATGTGATACCTGCACGTTTCAAGGAGGTAGGAGATACAAGTTTACTTGGTAATACGATAGCCCTATCTCAGTGGCAGGAGTGAGAACCTGCGACTGCTCCGCTATGTAGAAGAGGGGAGGGGAATTAGCAAAGCTAGTAAACTCTTGATTTTTGAAAATATTACCAATATAAAGTTTGCTGGTACGATGCATAGTTCCGATCGATTCCTAGGCTAGTCAACAAAACAAGCTCCTCGAAATTCGCGTCGTTAAAACAGTAAATCCCACGTCCCCAACTCGAATCCGACAGCTGACACCCAGATCGGCATTGTCCTGCCTCGCAACAAACGCTGAAGTCCATGTCAGTAGTGTTGCGGGTACCAGAGGTGTTGAGCATGTAAATCTTAGTGGAACGAACAGATTGTACTTAGAAGAATAAGAAATCATCACACTCCCTCTACCACGAACCACAGTCCAAGCATACAGTGAAACTCTTGCCAGCTAAATACCAGTTCGTACTGGATTTCCGTTCTCTCCTGCGCTAGTACGTGCCGCATATAGCTTCATCGAAGGTAAATGATATTGCCGTTGAAACCCAGGAGATCAACTCCGGAAGTTCTGTCACTGATGGCTTTCGGATATCGTCAAAATTTCGATTTTCGGAGCAATCAGCATCGCATACTCAGAGGTATCCAAATGCTAATTAAATAGCGTTGATCAGGTGTTGAGTGCCATTATGGACTTGATTGTGCGCTGCATTTGTGCCGGTTTCGCCGAGATGTTACATGATCAGCCGTTTGCGTTGACGTAGGACATGTCTTGGTCAATCCATGCTAAACTGCAGGCACGCATAATTTGTCGCGGGGGCTACCCTGCTCTGGGAAAGTGGTCAACATGTTGGATGATTCACATGCACACGCACAGATTTAAATGGACCGTTAGAGATTCGAAGAGAACAGAGTGGGTTTACCGCTCATTCCTCACTTTTGCATCTCGTATTTCATCCGAGAAATATCGACACAAACCTTCATTTCTTCGTATTTTCCCTTCAATAACATCTTTCGACGCAGGATAATATTTCGGATTATGGATGCGTATACCAAAACAGAAATTGGAGCTTTCGCTCTATTTTATCTCTCGGAACTGAATGTGGAACTGACGGCGGTAAACCGAATATGCTCATTCTTATGTAACTTTGTCTTTTACCTATCTTTCAGCTTTACGATCGCTAGTTTGCTACAAAGAATTATTGATATTCGTCGCGGGAAGAAGCGATACCTAACCCTATCACAACGGCTTCCGATCCCCGCGTCCATATTTCCAATGTGGTTTCTTTTCGATCATTTCGGCGACTTCCTCCTGCTTGAGAGGATGAAAGACAGAGATGCATGGACTATAACGGGACTTGAAAAGAACCTTTGGGCTTTGTCACAGACCTCGGCTATCGCTATACTTCACTGGGCAGTGGTAGAAGTACGAGAATCCCTCCGCAATCAACAACCACAACCGTGCCTATTCAACCGACCATTTTTTCCCGCGCCGGTTCGCGACTGGAGACTTATAGCCTTGACCTTCGAAGGAATCGCCATATGGCAAATGTGGATCAAAGCGCCGGTCGCCGAGCTCATTTGGGGATGTCTTCACGTTACTATTGCCGCCAGCATCATTTGGGACATCCGAAAGATAAGCAAACAGAGAATTATCCAACTGCCAACCACCAGCATCATTATTGAAAAGCAGGAGGGCACAAAGTCGACAATTTGTGTGGAGGAACTTCAAATGACTGTTCGCCAGCCTTCAATCGGATATATCCGACTGGTTTCCTGCGCGGCCACCTTGCTAGCTGCAGGTGCTTTACAAGTGGCCATATTTATTTTTCAAAACCACATTATTGAGAAGCTGTTATCTGGGAACTACGACTTAGTCGCGCAGGTGGCGTTATCTTTGTTGGCTTCGAAGGAATTATTGGGTCTATTGACAATAATAGTCTTGCCGATAGCCATTTGGTGAGGCGCCCTTTGGTTTCGACAAGTCTCAATAACAGTATCCTGAGCAGCGAGCCTACCTAAAGGCGCTAGCATGACCATTCTAGGATATTAAGCATTGTTTATTTGCGGTAGCCTGAGCGATCGATGACGACTAGGATACATTGTCATCAACATGGCATATTGGCTAGGCCTATATTATCATTATGTATATAAGATTATTGTTAGGATTGATAAAAAATTTTGTTCTTTATTAATTAATTTAAATATAATTAGTACTTAAAAAACGCTTTTAGCATTTATTATCATTATATATTTTATTTTATTTTTATTTTATTTTATTTATAATTATATACTTGATTTGTTTTTAAGAATAATAAGTATTTTAAAATAAAAATTTAATAAATATCAGAAATATAAGTTTGTCCAGATGTAGTTGGGATAAGGTATAACATAGCTATGATTTCAAAAATCAATTATATGCTGTTATGACTGTAACAAACCGTAGATCTTAGGGATCGTATGTAGGTTAAGGTACGAGCCCTCTGGTGAAGAAATTTCACAAGAGGTCTCTTGATATCATTGGTGTCACGTGAGCTCTCTGGAGAGAGCTCACCAGCTCTCTATTAAGAAGAAATCACTCTACAGATAAGTAATAATCTATGAAAAATCATGAAAAACCATGACACACCGATAGTTCGCGACAGCTAGTGAAACACTATGTCGCCGAATCCGGATAACGTGGTTGCCTTTCGCGCCCCCTCAAAATGCTTCGTAAAAATGCCAGATATTTAGCAATATTGCCAGTGATTTTATTTTTGGGTTTGTTTTTATTAGCCATGCGATGAATGTGACAATGAGATTGGGCGTATATATTGATTTGCCGAGAATAGCAGTGGGAGAGCTGTTATCCCTTGTCAGCAAGTTCCTGGCAAAATTTAATTCAATCTCCGATATTAACAGATATACCATGTTAGGTAGTCTCGAACCCAGACCTTCAGAGTGTTCCCATGTTAGGTAACAGGTCAAAATATTCTTACTTAACCCAACGCTCCCGAACGAACTGATGCCGTTGCTCCGTGTCGTAGACGAGTCTTTTCCGAAATTTAAAGAGATGGTCGGGTTGATCCGAGTCTTCGTCTAGCAATGCGAAAATATCGGCTTCTGCATATGCGCCGTAGTCTTGAGATGTAAGCTCCGTTTGTCAAATTGGCAGCAGTCATGATGAAATTCGATCGCGGTGGGCTGGCACTTGAAGATTTGTTTGGAGCGGGAGGATCTTGGGACTCTGGACAAGCGAAGGTCATTTATACCTTTATATGAAGGCATAACAAAGCCATATCATGATAATTTCAGCTTCGCTATCAGCGTATGGCCTACGAGACCAGTTGAGTTTCAGGTTTCCGGTCAATACCAGGAATACCTCGCGAGATGCGGATGCGCGCACTGCATGCACAAGGCTGATGCCTAGATATATGTATCTTGATATGTTTGACTAGTTGTTATAAGTAACTGAGTATGCTTTCGTCCTCAATACAAATTGAGTAGGCATCCTAAAAAGGCACGGTCAAAAAATAAGTGAAAGACTCAAAAAGACATCTACCCAAATTGGAATACTGAGATACCAAAATTACAATCATAGGAATTAGCGTTCACAGAATAAACGGGATACCCTGTAGTCCTCATTCTGTGGTCGTAGATATCAAGTCCTTTTACAAAGGAGACTAAATTAATACCAAAGCGGCCTAACTATTCCGCACATTTTTTATCTTGGCGGTGAACTCTGAAATACCTCTTTAGTGTCTTCCCCAATGAACCTCCCGGACGAGAGTAATCGCTGGTTTTCGGAGAGCTCCAGGAGCGAAGTATAAAAAGCAAGCAGGAGTAAGCAAAGCAGGTATACCCAGGCAGGAAAATATGATATACAGTATGTTGACAAAACAAACCACCCACCGTACATACCAGCATAATAATTGGAGCATATATTTTATATTATATTGGTAATTATAATAATACCAGAACAATACAAAATATAAAATTAAATAAATAATAAATAATACTATTAAATATTATAATCCTAAATTTAATAATTTATTTACTAGTTTTTTATATTAATTATTATTTAGTAATAATTAAATATTAATTAACTTAATAATTATAATAATTTATTATTTAATAACTTTTAATAATATATAATAATATTAATAATAACAAATTTAATAATATTAAATTTTTTATTAATAATATAAAAATTTAAATAATATTATTTAATTAATTATTTTAATAATATTTAAATATATTTAATAAAATTAAAATTTAAATTATTAATAAAATAAAATAATAATTTTATATTATTATTATTAAATTAATATTTTATAATTTTAATTATATATATAAATATATTATTTTATAAAAAAATAAAAATAATATATTATTTATAAAAATTTAAATAATAATTTAACAATATAATAATATAAATTTGTGTTATAATATTTTTACTACTAATATTACTAGTGTTAATATTATTATAATTTAATAATAATTTTATATATGGTTTTTTTTTTATTTTGGTGAAATATACCCATATTATTTAATTAATAAATTTGATAGTATATTTATTATATATATAATATAATTTAAGGTGTTATTTAATTAATTTCCAAACATACTATTAATAATTATTGTAATTTATATTAATTAAATATTTATTATTAAAAATTATAAAATTTTATTATTTTAAAAAGTAAATAATATATTTATATATTTATATCAGGTATATTATTATTAATTATTTATTTAAAAAAAATATTTTGTATTAAAATTATTTATATAAATATTATTTATATAAATACCATTTAATAATATATATATTAAAATTTTATATATTATTAATATTTATTAATAATATTTATTTATATTATTTAGTATATATTATTATTGTTTTATTATTGTTAATATTAATAATATATAAATATCTGTAAATATATAATTTAAAATTATTATTAATAATATATTTATTAAACATATTATAAACTATAATCTTTAAAATACCAATAATAATAATAATATTATTTTGGGATTTGCCAAATTTTGCCATATTTAAAATTATATTTTGTTGGGAAGGTATAAAATATTAATTTAATTGTTTATATAATATTAGTACTTATAATATTGATGAAAGCGTATTATTATGTAGTTGGGGTATCGCGTTAGTATATGCGGTGGGCGGTTTGTTTTGTTAACACACTGTATATACATACTTATGTAATACGGTTTAAAAATGCGCTGTGGTGACCACAAAGTGGGAGCTTTGTTTACGAGATAAGTGGGAGCCCTTATCCAATTTCTCAACCTTTCAACAACACAGCAGAATAATTCAAACTTTACAGCGTATTCCAGCGACGTACAGCGGGTTGTTACATGCCCTCAGTTATCACACACCGGTTTTTTAGCACAAAAAAGGACGTGCGTCTTACAGCTGGCTCACAGAGCTTACCCGCCTAGTTTAATCATTGTGCATCGTTGTGGACGCTCGCTCACCGACGAATCATGTTATCACGCCTACTCAGACCGAATCATCCCACAATCTTCCGTTTGACTGCCACAAAGCGCTGTTTTATATGAACTACCAGTAGACCACATCTCAAACCATGAATGTAAGAACTATTTACCGTACAGGTCTTATCGGAAGCTTACAAATCATAAAGAAATTATATTGGCAAAATGAACTTTCAAATATATATATTGAGACGCGCAACTTGCTATGGGTCAGTATCTGCGATCGAAACCTGCATTCTTCTCAATATTTCAGAGAAAGAAAGCTATCAAGGATTCTGTACAAATTGAGGTGTTCTACCAGGTGTTCTCTTTGCTCCGACCTCATCCACCAAGAACTGTATGTCTTCTTGTTTTAGATTTTGATTTCCAGCTGCCCATCTCACCACATCATCTGTGAACGGAAACGGATTACAGATTCCGTTCGCGCAAAACTTTTGACTTGGCAAAGTAGGAAACTTCATTTTCTGTCCCTCGACTTGCTCCACCGGAATGCAAGAACCCCACGGGCCATTAGGGGCCTTATTCATGCACCTAATCATACAGATCCTCTTCGTACCTCCTTTATCTCCGCCTGAACTCGTTCCCTTGCAGTCAAGATCGTCAGGGAGTATAGCACCGCTACGCCATTTCTGCATGTTACACAGATTACAGCCATATTTCCCCAATACCTGATCGCCACCAACCACCATCAATGACTTGAAGTTTTGACCAGTTCCAGACTCATCCAGCTCGCACCCCAGCTCGCAAAAAAATGGCGCCATCCGTATTGATTTGCCACATCGTAACATCCAGCCATCCTCCCGCGGTAACTTTTGCTCGATGAACATTGTCAAGCATCCACTCAGTCCATCCACTAACGACCAAAGTTCCATCTTTGGTATAATACTTCGCATTGGTGGAGTACGCAGCAGTCTTGCCGCAGCCTTGTATGTCCCTATTTGGTCTGCATGCGGGACAATTAAAATCGTATCCGATAAAGCACTTTTTGCAGTCGTTACCCATCCCCTTACATCCTGCGCAACCGGTGTCATAAATGGGCATAGTTTGCAATTTTTATGATCGGAGGTAAAAGTTTGCGAAAACATCGAGGAACCGCGCTGCTGACCAGTCTTGACAGCTGTGGAAACTCGATCGGTATCCTCAAGAAGACCCATGCCGTATGTATGCATGTTGGGGTTACCGTTGCCGAAGGCTTTCGAAACCAGTACATGGGAAATCCCAAAGTGAAAAGTGGAGATGAACGCGCAGAATAATAGAGGTTGCATTGTGAGATAAATGCAAGGAGATCTAATTGATGGCTATATAGGGAGATCAGATGATTCGATTTCGAAAACGAATGATCAAAAGGTGACCTTGAATTGAAGAATCCATCTCAGTTCTAAATGCGGTTTGATGGACTATATACTAGGATACGTGTTCAGTACAAATGGCCCGACTGAGCCGAAGGGATGGGCCTCCGAAACGATGTTTCCAAATCAGATAGACCTATCCGATTTGGAAACATCGTTTGGTTTCGGCAAATAACTTGGCGTATCGAGATAAGTACATATAAGATCTTTCAGGTCACATCAACGCACCCATCAATACACCCACCTCCCGGAAGGTGTACTGCCCTAACTATCTACCAGCAGCGCAGGCTGGCAAACAAGTAGAGCGATAGGTACCAATACCTACATCCGGGGATTGAGAACCTCGACATGGGTGCTTCTGAATTATATTATATTATTATATTATCAAGGTGTTCTTTGGTGTTCTTTGTAGTTTTGCGCTAGAGCGCGCTAGTGAAGATTATAGCCAAAAGGTTGGTAGTATCGTTCGTATCAAAAGACTTCGATCTGAAGCGAGACATATTTTAGCAGGTTTAACCGCCACAACCACGCTAAGCGCTCCCCCAAATTTCTGGAAAACAGGTATTCATAACAGCAACTGCCGCTGCGCAAAGCTTGCTAGTGTGCAAGCTCCACTTCTCTAGATTTTCCTTTGCTTTGTTCGCTTGCATGTCACTCTTATGGTCCAAAAATATTACCATTACTTCCCTTGCCGAAAGGTTATCAAGACTATTGTAACCGTTGTTACTACCATATTTTTAGTTTTAACAGATTTTTTAATTCTTATTGATGATTCTGTTTGATTCGTAATTACTCTAATAGTTGTAAGTGCGTGAGCCTGTGCCAGGGGTTACAAATTTGATGACTGTGACTGTGCCTGGGCCATCAGTCAAAGGCTGTCCAGATATATCCGAGGGGTATTTGGTAGTTAATCCAGTAGCGCTAGCGCCTTTAGAAAGCCAGCCATACGCTCGATCCAATAGGTTCAGAGAGGTCACTTGTCGCTACCCATGGCGCCTCGTAACCGGCTTTTGTGCCTCACGGCTAGCCTCCAAAGCAAAGCTGACTCGGCTGGCCATGGGAAGGGTTCGGCGGTGTATCTCTACTGTAAGATTTTCAGTTTTAAAGCAGACCGTGGGTAGTTCGTTCCTATACTCTACGGGTGTAGTTATGTAGGTCTGTAGAAAGCCCCGCTGGGCTCGACAATTTTATCACTCAGGGTATACACGCCCTGAAGCTTCAGAATTGGCTGACGGAGATAAAATGAGGAGATCGGAGAGTGCTTGTCGATACCAATTATTACTACAGCGGTGCAAGGTCGAAAGTTCTACTAACAGACCGAGGCGGCTCAACTAGAGACTCGTTAGGCCGCATCTCGTGCAAGGCCAAACTTTCGTCAAGGCGAAGCAAGCTGTGTTATAGATTCTCGTCTTGTTGGGTTACAGCAAATCTGCCGTGTGAATCGCCCTTGGGATATATTGGGGACCTTAAGGCTGGTTGATTTCTGGAAGCATGTTCCTTAGGACTGAGTTATGTTCTTCCCTAGATATCTGTCTGTTCTGCCAATTTCGATACAAGCCGGCGGGGAGATTGTTCTATCCATCGAATCAAGAGCTGGTGAGATAGCTCAGTAGTACTAAAGGACGTTGTATTAGTAGTGTCATTACAGCGGCAGAAACATCTGTTAGAACGGAAGTAAGTACGTACTTGAGTATTTATACCGTACGGAAATGTGTATGGCTTTTCGACACGCCTCACTCCGAAACGACGGACCTAAATTGGTCCAAAAATCAATAAAGGTGTCTTAAGAGATAGCTTAGGACGCGAGATCGTCTTGAAGGCTGTGCTCCTTTCCCTACGGTAAGTAAATAGGTATTTACTGAAAGATTTGCTCAAGTGTCTAGCTGCGCAGCACATCACCACCACCACCCCCATCTCGACTCTCTTAACTCCCAAGTTCCTCAATCCACAATTTTCCCGCTTCCAAGTACTTACATAGGCACTTAGGTGTTCAAGTACGTATTCCATTACTATTTGATTCAATTGAATTGCATCAATTGATCAGCAATCCAAAATAAACAGCGCGCGCAAATTACGTAAATCTTTAGCGATGTCTACGCGAACAGAACAACCTGGTTCTGAAGCTGCCCAGATCCTCCAAGTGGCTTCCTCACTCCCCAATACCCGCGAAGAGGCCTACGAAATGGCTCCCGAATTTGACCGTTGGAACAGCCCACCTCGGGATACTTTCTCCGGGGTTCCCGAAGATGAGCGCGAGGAGCTAGCAACCACAGTTTTACTCAATCAAATGGAAACTATTTCCCCTGGCCCAGAGACAGAACATTGGGACAAAAGTCTGGACCAAGTTATCATTATGCTCCGGAGCCACAAAATCCCATGGCAAGCCGCCCACCTAGGAATACACAAGGGAAAACCCGTCGTTATCATCGCCCACGACAGAGACGGTACCGATTGGGATAAGTCGTTAGTCGAAAGAGACTTGAGAACTGTCCTTCCAGAGGAACTTTTCCCTCGCATAGAATTCGTGTACAGTAAAGTGAGGAGGACGACGTTACTCACGACGACGAATTATTCCCGGGAGACAGAATGTGGCGCTAGCATTGGAGTCGCGGGATTGGATTGGTCCTCCGGGACAGTAGGGGGTTTTCTCGAAGCGAATGGAACTATATATGGCTTGACGTGTCACCACGTCCTCTTACCAACCAATTTGAAACAACGCGAAGGGTCTACTTCGAGCCCAGCGGAAGGTCGGTCGTGGTCCCGTCCAGCAAGCGCGGGCCTGGAAAGTAAGTTTGTCGACCCACCGTAAAGATATACGCTTTCCTAGGTCCCGCTGTATAAATAAGATCGTGGGAATAGCTAATAGATATACCCAACCGTTAGGTACTCGAGGGTATCCTAAATATCTCGACGAGATTGAGAAATACCATGCTCCTTTTCGCTACCAGAATGGACAGATTGGAATCGAGCAACCGGCGCTTACCGACCATAAAATGACGATGAAAGCGCTCGAAAACACAAAAGAGCATAGCATACTTAGACTCCAGCAAGCTAAGGAGAAGTACGCAGCAAGAGCAGAAGATGTACCATCTGACATAGCGAAACTCTGGGAAACCACAATAGAGACGACTTCCCAAGATCTCAAAACTATACCAACCTACGACAGAGCATTTGGCTATGTTATAACGAGCTCAGGCTATGCTAAAGACGAGGTTGCAGGCCACTCTCTTGATTGGGGGCTATTCAAATTGGCAAAATGTCGGAGTGGAATGAACATGGTTAGTAGAAAAGTAGCTCTCTCTCTATTACTCGCAATATACATCGACATGATAGTCTGACCATAGGTATCAATATGGACTAGTTCGGAGCTTGTCCCATAGTTCCTGATTCTGTGAGAGAAATATGGGGCTTCTTGGAAAGAGATCCGATGATTAAACCCGGTGAGGTAGCCGCCATTGCTGAAGGGGATAACGTTTTCAAGGTGGGGAAAGCCACGGGTACAACCTTTGGAAGGATAGCTTACTGCAAAGACGGTGTCTGCATGCCTGGAACGCCACTGGATAGCGTTGGAACAAAGGAATTCTGCGTAAAAAGGGCCGATGCTCCAACAAAAGATTTTGCAGAAGGTGGGGATTCTGGTAGCTTTGTCTTTAATACAAAGCTACAAATAGTTGGGATGGTCGTAGGAGGCTGGGATGGCCGGCATGCAACTTACATAACCCCCATGCAGGCCATACTAAATGACATTAAGAAGAAAACCGGACTTAATGTCTCCTTCAGTGCAACTCTATTGCCTGGGTTGACAAATCTCTCGTTGTGAGATGTTGCAATGAGAGCTCCGTGATGGCAAAAGCGCTCTACCATGTCCGAGCGTATTTGATTCGTAGCTATAGGCTACTTCAAAACTTTTTAATGTCATTTAGTATTGTCTGCATGGGGTTGCATGCCCGTCATCCCAGCCCCCTACAACCATCCCAAAGGCCATCCCAAAGGATTCCCTTCTTTTGTGTTACAAATGTCCGTTCTGGTGCACGGTGGGCTCATGGTTTTTTCTTAGATGTCAGAAGTACTTGTTGTTTTTTCAGAATGGAATCGATTCCATTCCTACATATCTCACGCATTGCCATAAAGTGCATGGCTGGCTTGTTCCTCTCCGTCAACATTACCGAGCTGCTTGCTGCCTTGCACCCAGCTTATCTCAGTTTAATGAGTGTAACGGTTGTGCTGGAGTTTGGTCACGTGAAGCACTCGACCCATCCCTTCCTTTGTTAGTCAGGGCGCCCTTTCTCTTTTTTCTTAAACATCGACACGAACGCACGAACATTGACACGAACCTATTACCAGTGTTTCAATATGGAATTCTCCCAGTCTGAGCTCTGTCAACTCGGAATCTGTACGATGAGCGATAAACGCTTCGAAAATATAATACCTTCCGCCTTGCTTAAAAACGCTTGTTCGCTTGAACTTGTTAAAAAAACGCGAGTATTTAACAAAGAAGGATATAGTAATTAAGAGCAAGATAATATTTTCGAAAGTATTTTTGATATAATTAAAAGAATTTAAAAAAACCAAATTTGGAAATTCATGATATTTGAAGATGAATGGGAACTGGTTTACCTACTTATAAACAGTATTTTTTATTATTTATTAAAGTGTGATAAGTTATTATATTTGCAAAAATTTAAAACTATAATTATAAAATTATATTAAAGAAAATCCTGGTGTTTAAAAAAAATAAAATATTATAACTGGAATTGTAATATTTTTTAAAGTTTTATTCTAGTTTATGAACAGATTTTGGCTATGTTTGTGGTAGTATAAGTTTGTTTCTAGTATTCACAAATTAAATTTGTTGACATATTTTTAGTTATTAAGTAAAAAATAAATAAATGGGGTTTTTATAAAAAAAGTTGGTGTTTTAATTGGTTAGGTTATTCAAAATATTAAAAAATCAAATTATTTCCAAAATATTAAATATTTCAGTATAACTATTTCTAAAACTTTTATCCATTTTTCATATACAAAAATTTTGGCAAAGATCATTAAAAAGTTTATGGTAATAAATAGTATGGTAATTTAGATAGATTATTGTATAAAGTTTGTATCTTTTTTTGATTATGATTTTTTTTGCTTTGATACATGCTTTACAGTAATTAGGGTAATTATTGGTCTTTATAGATATTTGGATATTTATGTAGAAGTTCTTTTAGCGGCAGATACTATTCTAACCTCAAAATAATATTATCCTAGCTTTTTCTTCGCCCTTTAGGATATGAATTTCATCCCGACCATCGCCGAGTTGGTTGAGCCAAACACGATACATATATTAATACATATTTAGGTGGTGTTGGAACACTCAATGACGAAAGTATTAACCAGCTCAGGAACAGCCCCAAAGCATCTCGACATTCAATATATAAGCCGTATCCCTGGTATAATATCCGCGCTCTTTTATCTTACTCTTATACAAAATGTTCTTTCAAAAGTCGTTGTCTCTTCTGTCGCTTGAACATGTTGCGCCGGTTTGTATGCAGTCGTCGCTCGCCATAAAGCTCGTTCAAAAGCATCGATCCATCTTCGGTGGACTTTGCTCCCTGTATGTCAAAATGCATCTAGTGATACACTCCTATTGTTTGCGTTTTGCTGTGTGGTAATCCGCCTTTTGCTGGAAGTGGAATGTATCCAGATTTGGTAATAGTTTGTTGTTCGGGTTCAAGGTCCAGATGGCTATTTATGGCAACGTATAGGGACCAGGGTCGGGTCATAACGATTTTTGATTTTCGAATATATGAAATAATAGAATTATTTAGCGAAAACAGCTGATTTTAGTGACAAAATAGTAGTTTAGATATTGGCTATTAAATAATATTTATTATTATATCGTATAGTTTGTGATAAATTAGAATTATAGAAGTGTTTGTTTTGAAGTATGTTGAATTCAGTGATTTATATGTGTTGTTGTTTGTTTTTTTATTTAAATTTTGGTACCACTATTAAAAATATTAAAGTTGATAATACGATTTTTGGAAGATGATGAGATTTCTTTATATAATGATGTTAAATAAATGATTATTTATATAGGTAATATATTATTTGATAGTTAGTATTTAAGTTGTTGTTTTATTGTTGGAATCAGTTGTTTTTGCTGGGTGGTTCTGTTATTTCGTATGTTCGAAAATTAAAAATCGTTATGACCCGACCCTGGTCCCTATACGTTGCCATAGCTATTCTGTTCTTTTCTTCTGATTAGATCCAAGCGTAGGTGTATATTTGCGAAAAGCTGTAAATATTTTGAGCCTTCGACTTCGATATATCAATCGTGCGACCAACAGCTGCCATTTATGCCATACTGGAATCAACTTCATATCCCACGGCATATCCAGCGTACGCTACTTCCGGTATCCCTAGAACAAAACTATGATTGTTAGTCCAAAATTGAGTATGTGGAGTAGTTTAATAGATCTATCAACACTCGCAAAAGAACAGAATAACTGCATCAACGAAGGATTTAAAGCTACTCCTGTGCTCACGTGATGAGCTCGTATTAGTGGTAGCAGCCTAACTGACTTTGAGACTGAGATCCCGTCTGACGGCACCGTGGAAATGCCAGACAATATCCCGACTTGGGGAAGAAATCCGAGGGCGGGGCTGGTGATAGCGGGTGTTCGACCCTGAACCAGGCAAGCTAGTTGCAACTCTGGCGACAACCGACAAAAAGCTTGTCCCCACAAGTTCGACATACGCATGCTTGATTCCGGTGAATACGATGTCCCCTTTCTAATGCAAAACACTGAAAGAGGCTTCGCGCAGTGTTTGCTGCTGTGATATTGCCCGTTCGGTGGGTGTGTTGGAAGGGAAGAGTAATCGGACAGCGTCGTCGACGGGCCTATCAGAAGCCAGCGTCCCCTTTCATGTATTGCCGCAGTAGGGCTGGCTATCCGTTCCTGTGTGCATTCTGGTATTTCTCACTCTCAGCTAGTAGACCGATACTGCTCTTATAACCACTCCACACTCCTTCATTACATCGTCCCATTCGCATCTCCGACAGCATCGCCAGAGCATAGTCCCATTCTTGCATCGCATGTCATTCACCATCAGCATCACCATACCCTCGACCACCTAACCCGTTACTACTAATTCTAGGGGTCTCTTTAGCTTTTCGCAGTCAGATTCCACCATGCCTACCGGTTTCGCAGAATCGTTCTGGTCGCCAGACTACGCTGGAGGTTCGCACATTACCCCTCATGCCCTTCCTCCAGCTATCGGCGGATTCACCCCATTCTCCGCAGATGTCTACGATACTGGATCGCTGACGCGAAAGCTCATTCAGGTCTCGGAAAGCTATTTGCGAAACTCCAGCAAGGCGTCGTCGAAAACCAGCAGGTCCTCACTATTGCCCGTCTACGAGCCGACGCCGAGGATGCCTATGGCGACAAGCTGAGAGCCATCTCCCCGGCGGCAGAGAATCCGGAAGGTTTCGTGAGAGATGAAGGAGCTAGCACCCGGAAGGTTCGTCGTTCCTTCAGTAAAACATGCATACGAAAAATCTGCAACCGATCTGAGAGCAGAAAAATTATCTCAAATACTTTTTTCTGGCTATGTTTGCTGTGCTGGCAGAGGGGAAGAGAAGCACCTGAGCTTAGCATCTGGGCTAGCTCTGTGGGCTGAGGCTGAAGTTTCTGGGTGGAGGTGGGACCTTGGCTGACGGGATTTTGACATTCTATTTTTAGGCATACGAGGGAATGAAAAAGGAAATGGATTCGGTATGTTGCGAAAACTCTCTCACGAACAGCAATAGTATGTTCGTTTTTTCTAGATCCAGCCAGCTTGATCTCCTTTCGAGACAATGGTGGTGATGCTGTCGTGGTGTTCTGCCTTTGCGACAACACCAAAATGAGATTAACCACGGCTGACCATCGAGCGACTTGGAAAACGTTTTTTCCATGCGATTGATATCATAGGCGGGTGATAGTCACAAGAAAGTCGCAGAGAATATTCGTAAACTAGTTATTGAACCGTTTTCGCAATGGTCCGAAGCCCACGAACAGCGTGTGGAGATGTCCCACGACGACCTTCAAACCAAGATCCGAAATCACGATAAACAGACCGAAACCGTGAAGAAGCTGCGGAACAATTTCTTTAATAAATGCAGGCTTTTGGAGGATTACGATCAGGAAAAGGAGTTGGGATTTTCAAGTATCGACAAGGCTAAGGAAGCTGCTAAGGCTACTGCCAATGGGGAGAAGGATGGGACACCATTATCTCCACCTGGTTCCTCTGCTCCGCAAATCAAGGTTGCGGAACCGGAAGATGACGAAGACTCTTACGAAATTGGAGACATGTTTTATCCGCCCTCTCAGCTGAAAAAGGTCCTCGCAGCCGCTCTGGACACCCTGCCGATGAATGAGGTCAAAGTCACTCTTCTAGGTGTGTATCAGAACTGCACTCCGGGAGATGTGATTGTTCAGCATATGCAGAAGCATCTTGGAGCGACTACGGTCAGTGCGGCTGAAAGAATCGGTCAAGATCTTATTGGTCATGGATTCTTAAGGCTGGTGGGGAATATGGGTAACACCTTCGCCAATTCGTTGAAGATGAACTATCAATGGAAACCAAAGGCTTTCGAAATGGCCGGGAAAGCGCCTGCCCCGGGTCTCCAGAGGAAAGGAACTTTAGCGAACATGCTCTCTACTGTTGAGGAGGCTGATGATCTTAGCCCGGAGAGCCCTGGAAATGCGCTGAGTGACATGTTCAACAGATATCTCAGTCAACCGCGTCCCGGTGAGACACAATATGACAAACTTAAGCGAGAAGCTACGGAGGCCGATGACAAGTATAAGGCCGGGGTTCAGAAACTTGATCTCATCCGGTGCAATCTCGAGGAGTCCATGATGGATCATTTGAAATTCATGGAACGATGTGAAACGGATAGACTGAAAGCTATCAAGGCTGTGATTCTCGATTTCTCTGGGGCTATTTCCAATGTTATCCCGACGTTGCAGTCTACCGTGGATACGATGATGTTGTTCCAGGAGACTGTGCAACCGCAGGGCGATTTGAGGTTCATGATTGATACCTACAGGACCGGCTCCTTTTTGCCTAAAGTTACTACGTATGAGAGCTACTATAACACTGCCGGCGGTACGAATTCATTTGAGAATATTTTGAGGTGTTACGTTATGCTAATTCTGTGCGCAGACCAGACTTTTGGTGTTGATCTCGAATTGAGGGCCAGAGGTGATCGTAAGAGAGTACCTCTTATTGTTACCTCGATCCTTCAGTACCTCGATAAGAGTATGTTACCCGTACCTGGCTCGGCGTAGGATGAGACTAAACTTTGGCTGCAGGTTATCCCGATCTCGAGACCGACGAGGCGAGACGAGCCATCTGGACCATTGAAGTTCCGCTCAAAGCCACCCATCATCTCAGAAACGCCATCAACAATGGCAAGGCTATCCCCAGAGAGTTGTTGGAGAAATACGATATGCCTATTGTTGCCAGCGCTCTCAAGCTTTACCTTCTCGAACTTCCTGGTAAGATTCTTACCACCGTGTTGAGGGGTATGAGTGCTAATCGTGTCTAGATTCTTTGGTTTCCTCTCGAGTTTACGATGTTATCAAGACTATATATCACACTCACGGGGGCGAAGGCGACGATCAGACTCGTCTCTCCGTTATTCAGAATACTCTTGGTGGTTTGCTACTCGCCAATATCGCTACCCTCGACGCTTTGGTATCACACTTTACCCGTCTCATCGAACTCACTTCCGCAGAAGAGCAATACTATACCGACCTGAGCACCGCTTTCGCACCGTGTATCTTGCGTCCTCGCGTTGAAAGCATCGTGACCCAACATGACAAGCATGCCTCCCGACTATTCCGTGATTTACTCTCACATAAGGAATTGATCTTTGGTGAATTGAAACGTGAACGATCTTTGAACGCTGGAAGAAACCGTGCACCGAGCTCAACGGATGAATCCAGCCGTAAAGCCAACGAACAAGCGCGAGCTCGTGCTGTGATTGCTGCTCGAAGCAGACCGTCTTCTCCTGCGGCTCAGGGACGGAACCGACGCGATTCGAGCACGGGCGCATTCCCAAGGATACCGATCAACCCGACCACGACTTCTCCTACCAACAGCACTGGCGGATCACGATATAGGCAATCGCTTGAAGTTCCGGGACTGGGGGGGTTGGGGGACATCGATCCGCAGCAAGCGGCCTTCGCGGCTGAATCTGCGAATACTTTTTCGCAGACGACCGATCATTATGAACAGAGTCCTGAGGAGGAGGCGACGCCGCACGAGAGTAAATTGCCGCACCAGCCCCCGCCAAAGAGTGAAGACGTCAGCGTTAGGAGGGCACCTGGGAGGGGGTACCAGCCGAGGAGGAACATTCGACCTGAAGGGGTTACTTTGACTGATGGTTAAGGTTCGGATTCCGGGTTAGTCTTATCTAAGCTACGGGCCGGGAAATGATAATTTGAGGGGGGTGGGGTTGGAGGTTTCGCTTGTGGACCTTTTCGGTTTGACTAACTCTTTTCTTTGAGCACGGGATCTTTTTTTTGTCATGTCGGGGAATGTCTTTTTGTGAGGGGAAAAAAAATGAATGTTGTTAGTATTCTGCGACGGTTGTTTCTTTTGATTGATTCGGATTTCATACACGGAATTCCTATTCATGTGAACTACTTTTTTTTATTTCGAATTCCTTGCTTTTATCCACATTTTCTATTGTTCTGTGGGAGTGAGCTTGAGGTGCATGAGGCTAAGGGTAGAACAGGACAGGAATGATACAGCCATGCCAATACCATGGGGGCATGGCTTGCACATGTCGACGGATGCGCCCTGTCACTGGCCCAACGTCGATACCAGGTATCAACGTATCTTTCACATGAATATTTTGCCTCTATCGTCACCCCCCAAGATGATAGCGCGCGCGCGCACAGGATATTGATAGTGGAGAGGTCGCAGCCAATAAAGTGGGCCATGACATCTGCCGCTGCGGCTGCTTGGTAATTTAATTTGCAGCAGCGGGTTTTAGCCGGGCTGAAAGGGAGTGAGACTCAACAAAACAATGGCGAACTCGGACAGGAAGCCGCTTTCACCTTCTTCTTTCTCCGCCTCGTCGGATTATTTGTAAATGCGGACACTCCTTTCCCGGTTTCCTTGACCCATTCTTTCTTTCTTTCCTTATTTTCTTTCTTCGACAAATACTTTAGAGTTCTTGGGTATTACTTCCTTACTTACGATACTTTGCCCGTTATCAGCTTTCCGTTATTTGCTTTGTTCCCTGTCGGCAAGGCGCCCCCAACAATCAACAATAAAACACCACTGGGATATGAGATAGACCTGTCGCGGAACATGTCGCTCGACGGGGAACAGGATGTCTCCGCGACAAGCTCCGCCGTCGTCTACGGTCCCGAATCATGGCAACAGACCGCAGTCAACCGAATCCGCCGACTTTCGTTCGGGAACAGTCTGCGGCATTACTCCCTGCCCGAAGACGAAGAACAATTCCTCGAAATGGTGGGTCTAAAACTCGCCGTGGTCATCCGCCCCGAATTTGCTGCTTTTTATATGGTACTGACGACAATGGTGATATTTTACAGCTAGATGACTTTCTGGCTGATTTAGAAATACGTCTCGACCGCTTCGAAAAACACTTTGACGAATACCGAACCCTTGGCACCGAAACCATCGATCACCAGCTCGAGAAGACGTATACCACATTATCCACCATTCGTTCGGAATGTAGCCGCGTATCCGACGAAATGGTCGCCCACGGCCGAAGAAAAGCGAAGTTGATAGTTGATATCCTGGAAACAAGTTACAATGAGGCGTTGGTCGCGAAGGGTGCCTGGGAGAGCGATTTCCATGATAAAGCTAAGGCTGGTCTCGCATTCTTGAGTGAGATGCTAGTGGAGTTTGATCAGCGGGCGCAGGCTAGCATGGACAGGAAGTTGTGGAGGGCGAAGCAGAAGCTGGAGAAGGCTGTTGAAGGCGCCAGTGAGTTAGCTGAGAGTATTGAACGGGCGATTATGAAGGCGAGAGAGGGTAAACTGTTAAGCTACGCTGGTACGCTATATCCAACATGGCTTTATGATAAGAGTACACAGATTACTGATATTTGTTTAATTCAGATCTACCGGCCCCCTGGAAAGTTAACCGTCATATTCTTTCCGGTTACCGTTTCTCTGAAAAGAAAGTCGACTGCGTCCTCTCCGCATTCACGCACATACACAACGAAACCTGCAACATATGGACCCACCTCCTCGGCTTCGTATTCGTTCTCACACTTGCATTCTACCTATACCCCGCCTCCACCAATTTCTCCATCCACACCACGGCGGATAACTACATCAATGCTTTATTCTTCATCGCCGCTGCTAAGGCGCTCGCTTGCAGTACTATTTGGCATACGATGAGCAGCATCGCTGAGTTGAGTACCATGGAGAGATTTGCTTGTGTGGATTATACTGGTATCAGTCTACTGGTTGCGTCCAGCATCCTCACCACCGAAGTCAGTAAACCTTCTAATATTCCTTTTCCCCTCCTATGAACGATCCTTTGACTAATTTCATTTGGGAATTACAGTATGCGGCGTTCTATAACGAGCCCATGTCACGTACGCTGTACATGTCATTCACAGTCCTCCTCGGCACCATTGGCGTAATCTTCCCCTGGCGACCAATCTTCAACCGAACAGATTATCGTGGTTTCCGGGTAATGTTCTACGTATCCCTCGGCGCCTCCGGGTTCCTACCGTTAGCCCAATTATTGTACACCCGAGGCGTCAGCTGGTGTCTCGGGTTTTATTTACCGATTGTCAAAAGTCTGGTGGTGTATCTTGCCGGTGCTACGGTTTACGCTATGCAGATTCCGGAGAGGTGGAGGCCCGGGATGTTTGATTTTATCGGAGGGAGTCATAATCTTTGGCATTTGGCGGTTGTTGGAGGGGTTTGGTTTCATTGGTGTGCGCTGCAGAGGATGTTTGTGGACGCCTTTGAGAGGGCCGGGGTTCTTGAGAAGATTGTTGTTGGTTGAGGAGTGGATGTTCATCTGCTTTCCCTTGAATATTAGATTATAGAGGGTAATCGACGGTGGTTGTGTCTTTTTTTTGGTGTTTGAGGGTTTTCAAATATGGTGGGAGCGGAGGAGATAATGTTCTTCGTGTAAATAATGTAGGGATGGAATCGGGTCAGGGGGTGTACATATGACGACTGCGATGATGGGATGGGGTATGTGGTATGGATAGGATTGGATGTAGGTGATGGTTGGTTTCGGCGGGGATTTCACTTAACTAACGGGCAACGAACACCTAACGGCATGGCGAAGCATATCGTAACATAATTGAAATCGTAGCCAAACTTTAACATATAAACAATTTAGTAATATCATAGGGATTTATCCTGAGGTTGTATCCTGTGTGATCAGGATTAACGACTACATAAACTTTTTACAATATGTGAGCTTATATGCAATATGTAGTCACTATCGAGGCCTAATTAACCCATTCAGTTATGTCAATTATAATATTATATATGATGCAAAATATTTGTATACTTCAAACGCCTGAATACATGGCTAGAAAGAAGAATTGAGCACTCTTGCTCAAATCCTTCGCATAGTATACCGAACCCTCTCCAGTAGTTCTTCTCTAGTAGCCTTCGGCGGCGGATATATATCCCGCTACATATCTCAAAAATTAACCCCCACGCCATCCCAAAAGAAACCGTAGATTGGAGTTAAACGTAGGGCCTTACAAGATCTAGGTATCTTCTCAATTGCTCGATCGACCAGTTATTCGGATCTAACAAACCGTTTATTAGAATGGAAAAAAATTAAAATTACAAATTAAAATTTAAGTTTGTAGTGATATAGCTAGCGTACCGCCTTTTGGATCCTCGGGTTTGGGGAATATGGGCTGGTCGTTGGTGCCCCAGACTGTATACACAGTTGCAAGCGCGACTAACCCGCCGAACGCTAAGACCGCGTTCTATGATATGATGGTTATATTAGTCTCGAGACCAGTAAACCAAAGTGTATATACTCATGAAGTAAAGCGGGTGATAGAATATATATATTCGGAAGGACTTTTGACTTTGAACATACTTTTGAGTTTAACATTCTATTTGATTCATTCGAATTATCCGACGAAACCATTGTCGTTGAGCGATTGTTAGAGAACTATTTTCGCAAAAGAAAAAAAAAGGAAACAACGATCTGGGGAGCTCATGTGAAATGCGGAGAAGACGTAAGAAAAAAAAAAATTACCTATCCAGCGGCGTCATGTTGTTTATAAAATAAAATGCAGGTATCTCAATCCTACAGGTCAACGATGGTGAGTTGTCGCGCGTTGCAGATGTAGCAGGTGGCGATTGGCTGATGGAAAGCCACGAACGAAAAATAGAATCCGCGTCGAACGAACGGACAGAGACGACGGTTTAAAAGCAGATGAGACCTAGGACTATGGTCTTTCAAGTGGTTTGGGGGTCAACGAGAGCTGGGGCTCAGAATCGGAGATTCTGTGGGTTGAGAAGCAGAGTAGGTGTTCAAAGTGCGACGATGCTGGGGAGGATTACGTGTTGGCCTGCGTCACTTTTCTGGTGCGCAAGACTTCCCAAGTAGGCTTCCACGAAGTGTTCATGGATATTTAGATAGCGTGGATAACAATTATTTTCGCAAAGAGTTTAACATCTGCTAGAGTAGTCTATATCATACAAAGGAATGCTACATGGTACTAGCTTATTGTGTATAACAACGTCTTCAATCTCATGTCGAGTCCAAAATCCGTTCAGTGACGCCCTCTGGAAATCGCATCTTGGTTTCCAGTGTAGAAAACTACAGCCTCAAGATATTCTCCAGATACCAATCTCTAAGTGAATCAAGCTTGCACGCTATAACGCTCTGTTTACTTTTTTCCAAACTTCAACCATTTGGGTACTTTAGCGCCAACACCGCTTCCGCTCCCTCCACCGCTACTACTACCGCCCTTCTTGACTTGACTCGCTGGGACCTCCTCATCTATCATCACGGCGTCAGGTTCTTTGGGAATTTCCATTTTCCGTGCCTTTTCTCTATATTCCGCTGACAGTGGATCTTGTTTCTTTATGGACGCACTGACATCCTCCTTCCAATAGAAATTCAGAACTGTCGCATGGGTGACTCCCAGATCCACGATTATCCGCTTCCCACCAGCAGCGATCGGTTCTTGCTTCGGTCCAGGTAAAGCTATATAATTTCATATCAGTACAATTCCTCGACAAAGCCCTTGAGGTGAGAAGACCTACCCAGATGGAACTCCTGCCCAGGGTTCCTCATCACTCCTTTCACAAACCCATATAAATCCTCCGTGGTATCCTTCTGCGTAAACACGCTTTGGATGATACTACCCTCGGGAAACCGGATTCTCACATCAACTTTGTCCACTGCTAATCTCCTAGCCTTCTCTTCATCTGCGATTTTCTGTTTCTGCGCTTCGGTTAAAAGTCGTTTGTTTATAGTCGCGGCTTTGAGCTGTGCTTGGTATTGTCGAGCTTGGTTTATGGACATATCGTATTCTTTCTCATCGACGGATACGGATGCTGCTGTGGGGTTGGCGGAGGTGTTTGGGTTAAAGATTGAGATTTCTCGGTCACCGGGGCCGATGTCTGTATTTTCACGGTGAATGGGTTCGACGGGTGGATGTGAGGTATCTGATGGTGGGTCGATCTGATCGGGGAATGTGGGGATAGGGTAGGTTTCGGGGTTGAGAGTTGATTCAGTGGGAGTTTCAGTGTTTGGTGTAGTATCCGCGGATGCGACCTCTGACATGGACGTATCTTCGGCGGGTGCTGCAGATGCCGAAGCGCTGGCTGATGAAGATGCTTCTGCTGTATCTTGCTTCCCGCTTAGTTCTGCAAATTGTACAATGGCTTCTTCGAACGGTATGGTAGTTTGGGTGAATCGGAGTTTTAGTAGCGCTGTTCCCGAAGTAAACCCTAGAGAAGAAAGCGACTTTTTCAAATCTTCTAACGACGCAAGCTAATACTCAGTCAGTGATAAGCGCATAATTTGGACCAAGGTATCACAGACCTCTTTGTTTATGATTTGAATGGTTGGCATCTCGTAATATAACCTCCCCGCACCTTGCGTCGTACCATCAGGAACCGCTCTCTCAGTCAACATCAACTTGCCACCAGATTTCTCTTCGAATTTCTTCAATATCTCCCATAACGTCGCCGAACTTGGGAACTTTTCAATCATCCGCGGTATCGAGTTATCGATAAACTGTAGCGCGACGGTGATGGTGGAGCCAGCTTTACCGCCTTCACGTTTTACGAGGTCCAGTTTAGCACCGGGGCCGAGGCGCGATAAGCGGAAGGGGAGTGTGAGGTCGACGTTCGTTTTGCCATGTCTAGCATTTCTATTAGCTTGATAACTATAAAGACTTTTGATAGGATTGAGGAATATACCGTAATGTGAAGCTATCGGCCGCGAGCCCAAATCTGTCGCAAGCCTGGTTGAGGACGTCATTCAAGACGGTGCCCGGTGTGACTTTGACGTTGAGCCGACGCTGATTCGGGCCGTTTACTACGACTGTCGCCATCGATGGAAGCTAAGAGTTACTCCGATATGACGGCACCGCTATAAGTCAAGTTAGGAGAGGGTAGAAACGGGGTTCAGGAGAGTTCCGGGAGATGCTTTAGAGCTACCGGCGCGGCTTTGGATTTGTCAGAGGAAGCATGGTGGAGGAGACGCGCAGTCCAAGAAGCAGCCCCGCGACAGGATCCCCACCGAATTGTCGTTCTGGAAGCTACCACGCGCAACACATCGGACATTTAACCAGCTAGAATGGCGCTTCGACAAGGCCAGAGCGTAGTATAAGACCCTGTTATCTCTTGCTATATTCTGGTGGGATCATTATGGTGGAAAGATGTTAAGAACCTTTACTGCATGAGTCTGACTAAACTCACATCTACACCTGTTTACAGGCACAAGTTGCAAAGAATACAAAATATCTGTCTATCGATGTTGCATCGGCCTTCTTTCTAGAACGTACAGATTTAAATAAACGAAAAGTTATCGTACAATACTCTCGCTCCGGCAAGTTTGCGAGACGATGTTCTTCCATCTAGAATAACGTCCCATCACTTCGCATCAAAATCGGACTGGATTTCGTCTCCGGGCGATGTCTTGCGGCAATCTCTCTCCCGGACTTCCAAGTCCCGGCTTCGAGAACCTGCGCCATACTCAATTGAACCGTCATTCTCGCGGCAATCATTTCGTATAATTTATCGAGCAGCGCCAACGTCAAAGATCTCCATTCCACGATCACATCGCCGCCCGCATCGTATAACGGTAAGTCCTGTCCGGACTCTTTCAATCCTTGCTCTAGCGTATCCTTCTTCAACGTCAACACGCCTAGATCAACGAATAAGCCGCCGTTACGGTATTCAGGTAAGCCGGTCAGTGACCCTGCGTTTTTCCAGCTCTTTTTGAGTATTCTCTGGAATGGAACCATGAGAGAATAAGTCAGCCATTGGGTTAGCTTGTGGAACGGTTGAATCCCGGCTGTCTCCGAGGTGTTTCCGAGCTTGGCTTGTTCGGCTTTGAGGGTGCTTAGTGGCCATGCGTCACCGATCGCGGTGCCGTTTACCGTTGTGCGGTCTTTGGGCCAACTAGGGATCAAAACTGCCTGGAGGGCGTCCCAGAGCTTCAGGATGTTGAGTTCTTCTGCTTCGTCGGATATCATGTAATCTATATATTGTTAGTGGACGGGCGCGTTTGCGATAATATCGGGAGCTTACCAACGATGTTGCCTGGCCGTCCTTCCTTTCCAAAGGTTAGAGGAAGAGACAGGAGGGACTTCCCGACGCTTCGTAGGAGTTCTGTGCGTGATTCGACTCCGAGCATTGGATTTTTGTCGGATACTTGGAAACCCGCGGACAACTCTTCCACGCTGAGATTCTCCAATCCTTCACCTATTCCACGCTTTATATCAGCTGCCTGCTCATATCTCTGCCATACGAACCGTCGGTTTAATGACCCACCATCTACTTTCATCACCCCATCGCTCCCAGGGCTAGCAAATTTAAACTCCTTGAACATATGCAGACTCGCCACAGCGATACCTTCACTCCGTTCATATTTATTCCCACCATATTCGACGAACCGCCAATGATCCCCGGCACCAGCGTCCAACAGCACCGATACGAAAAATAAATCGATCAAACGTCGGCAAATCTCCGTATCATCGACATTTGCAGATTTCCAGCCATCAATGAGCTGCGTCACCCGCGGGACGTTTCCGACTTCAAAATGCTGCCAGCGGCCGTGTGGAGGAATCGTATCGAACCTATCCGGACCGAAATCCCGCTATCGATTGATAAATCCGCATCGTGTTAGCTTGGAGATTTTGAAGCTTAGCGAGAGAGAATGGATACTTGCCTCGATCACGGAGGTGACGAATTGCGCGGCTTCTTCGAGCTTATCTTCGTGGAGGTCAAAGTGGGTCAGATTTCCGGCCTTCGCGGCCGCCCACACCAGTTGGGATCGCTCCCTGATAACTGCCAGGGACAGCAGGTGTTTGACGTCCGCGTTCATAGTCATTTTGAAACCCTCGGTTATTGAAGCTGAGTACAGAAAATGAAAGAATGTTGTATTTTGTAAGCTATATAAATGCAATACAAAGCTTCAAGTGAAGTCACAGGAAACGGCGTCAATCGGGGTTTAAATAGCGGCTCAGAAGCATGGCGGCGGTTTCCTTCGGTTTCGGCTACTTCCAGCTGTGCGGAATGCGACGAATGACAGTTCGCCTGAGCCTCCAAGCAGCCGGCGCCAAGACAAAACAACCTGGGTAGTCGAGATATCTCAGACTGTGGAACAAGCACGACTCGTCGACTCTCCTTCGATGGATATTCCCTTGTCGGTCAGTACGGTAAACGTCACTTATGGTTTATCAAACGTGTGCATACAGAGTGCCAGTGTCCATAAGAACTTGCATTTAAATTTGGAGATATGACCAACGCGTCTCAAAATCAACAACAGGAGTGTTGGGTTCGGAGGTATTAAACTATATTGCCGAGGAATGATGGTAAAAGAGACTAATCCCTTACACTGGAAATCATCGAAATTATTCAGGGCTACTGCCTGCTAGACTATTAATTCGAGGGGCAGTGACGGTTCGAAGCGTAAGATATCATCATCGTGATGCATCGAATTCGTCATGTGTCATATGGTTAGGGCTCTGTATACGCAGACGTTCTTAGTATCTCATAATCGTACAATATCAATATATTTATATCATCACTGACCTAGAAGATTTATAAGGAAGGGGGCCCTTCGTTATAAATGTTTTCTTTAACGTTTTTGTTCAATAATCATGCAATCTATTCGGAATTCCGGAAGCATCGAAATCGAACAATTCTACTGCCTTATACCCTTTCGGTCTACAATAGCCTCTAAGACATGATCGCCCATCATATTTCCATATACCACTAGCAGATATCTAATCTAACCGATTGGAACAGCCCTAGAAGGAACACAATTTCCTGGACCGCACTCCTTAACGTTATCTGGGCACTCTGGTACCTGCGTTTTGCCTGCCATTTTGGCCATCCAGACAGCCTTGACATAACAAGTCTGGGATTTTGGGCACTCTGTGCTGAGTATATCGCTGCACGAATGGGAAGGGAAGCATTTGCCTGGCCAGTTTGGAGGGCCCCATTCGGAGCCAATACAGACTTGGCCATCAGGGCAAGGTTGGGAGTCAGTGCATTCACCACCCTGACGCTTGACTTTAGACTATTTATATTGTTAACAAAAAATAGAAAATTAAGAGTGATAGTTAAATGAGCAACTACTTACAGAGGCTGGAGTCGCAATATCCAGCGCTTCAAGGAAAGAGAAGCATATGCCCGGCAAGAATGGACGGCTACTATCGAAGCCAATACAGATTTGGCCATTAGGGCAAGCTAGGAACTTAGTACAAATACTACTCTGACGCGTGAATTTAAGCTACTTATATTGTTAGCGGAGAATAGAAAGTTAACAGTGATGGTTGAATGAGCAACTACTGACAGAGGCTGGAGTCGCAGTAGCCAGCGCTGCAAAGAAGGTGAGAAGGGTGAAAGAAATCTTCATTTTGTGGTGTTTGAGTGAGATTGGAACCTGGTCATGAAGACTTGATGTTGGCGATGTTGAAGAAAATCCATTTGCTGAGGAGTAATTACCCCTCTTATATAATCATTGGACTGTTTTTTTTTTGTTCACGGCTTGATATCACACTTTAATGTTATTTTTAAATGAATTTTCTAGAATAAGCTGGAATGGATCAATAGTGACCGCAAGGCTAACAGGTATACCGATGCAGAGTCAAAGTCTGAGACAGGTAGCAGATACCAGCTGCATTATTCTTCCCGCATATGTCACGGGACATCCGAAACTCACTTTTAAAATTGTCCGGATTCTTCCGGTATATTTACGAGTCCAGGCATTTTTATCAAACACAGGAGCTTCACAACTTGGTATTCCATGGAAGATTGAGACTAGCCCCCGTTATTGACCTAAAACTGTTATACCTTTGTTTTAATGCACAGAGCCCCTCGCAATTGTCGGCGAGGTTTTCTTCTTTATTCCTATTCCTAAATAATAATTTAGTCTTGTGTAGAATCAACAAGCGGGATTTTCTTGGAATCATTGGCGGGTTTACTAACGAGAGCCTGCATTAATTGCAAATTGAGACTTCACCTATGTGGTTACGCCTTGTCTCAGGGACCAATCGCTGCGAAGCATTATTTTGTTAACAATTTCGCCAGCAATAAGCGAGAATCTTCACAACTATAATATATTTTTGTGATTTACGCTGTAGAAATGAGGTATTGGACTTGCCAATAAAGCGAGATGTCAAACCTTGGCAACTAGGAATTGATACGGCCATCAGTTTTCGAAACCTGGAAGCGGGTAAGTTTTTATCAGTGTATACTGTTTCTCATCTAACATCCGACTATGCCGTGAGCTTGATCCAGTAAGCCTTTAACTGAGTCAACCGATATCGTGCATTACTCTTCGAGACGGGGTTAGTCTCAAATGTTGTTAGAATAAATCTTCCGAATTTCGGCTACGACTTATTTTCTTTCTATGACTAAGCCGTTTCAGGAAATTTCGATAGCACTATAGCCTATTCTAGAAGTGGCTTTTCGCTAAAGCACCGGATCGTCTTAGAGAAATATATGATGGATGAGTTCATCCCTTGTCCGAGGCCTCGCGAGGTCAGTGGGACATCCTGTCACTGCTCAAATTTCTGAGAATTGGTCGTCCACAGAAGTACTCATGGGCTTGGCGGTTCTTATGCTACCCTAGTAGTGCATGGCAGGGAGGTACCTGGGGGGTTCTACTCTCGTCTGCAACCACGGTATGCAAAGGTTTGATACCATTCTCGAATATGTCTCAAGACAAGAGACTAGATTGTCCTTGGGCATGCTCACACGATTGAATTTCGGAAAAAAAAATTCTTCTCTACGGAGACTAAGCGTAGTTTCTAAAAGCGCCATAGTTATATAAAGAGCCCTAGGGTGTCCCTACCTCGCCATCCTTTTCTTCTGTATATCATCGGAAAATCCAACCGAGCCAATCGCTTCGATATATCATAGAAAACCCGTTTTCATGTGTTATAAGTGACTCCAGTCTAGCCCCATTTTATCTTATCTTTATACACCTTTGCCTAAGAATTCACAAGTTACTATTCATATCGCAACAATGAAGCTCTCAACAACCCTCGCAATTGCTTCCCTATTCGTCATTGGTCAATGTTCCGACGACGTTCGCCACATATATCTCCAAATGCCAATGGGCGAGAGTATTAGTACACTTAGAGTCCAGGGCTGCGCTACGCCCCGGGACGCAGAATGCGCGAAAATATGTTCAAGTATGTCTCTTGAGTGACTTCTCTCGAGTCCCATCCTTATAACTCTGTTCTGAGTCTTTCCTATATTATATCATATTAACCAAAATTTTATAGCCTGCCCTCCTGGGGACGATAATGGGAGATGCATTCAGAGCCTGAATAGAAAGAATCCCGGATTCGACGACAAATGTGTTATAGTAACCCCACCGCCAGAATACGTAGGAAAGCAATGTAAGAACGCGGTTGTCCGGGAAGCATTCAGCGAAGTGTTCCAAAAGGACAATTGCAAAATAGGTTGCCTAAGTAAGTATCTATCTCGTCTTCTCATACTTCTTGATTTCGAGGATCGATGATGTATAAATTTGTATAAATACTAACACTTGAATCTCGTAGATGGGAGAAATACGGGTCATTGGGAAGATTTCACAGAAGTTTGCCTATTCAATGAGCCAAGTGTGAAAAGCCGCCAAATCCGCGGTACTACTTGGAACCATTGAGACCACTTGATTTCGCTGAGCAGTATTTAACCCTTGGAAGCTTCGAGTATAATTCCTGGTTTAAGGATTGCTGAGCAATTCTGAATGCTAACGTTCAACGGTTGCCGAAGACTCCCTGTGTATATGGGTTAGTTCTGAAACCAATCCACAGAAATTTGTATATAGTACTAGACACTTCTAAATGAAAACTTAAGATCTACGAGCAAATAATGTGCACTGGTAACTTGTTTCCTTCGCAATCTATACTCCTCCCTCGTGTTACTTGGAGCGTGAACACCGAAATTACTAAAAGGAAGAAAAACTTCAACATTGAATAAAAAGTAGTCGAGATAGAATACGAGTTTTAGATAACGATTGGATGCATCTAAAATCGTATTGTAGATGAATCCACGAAATATCAAGAAACACTTCGGGAATTTTCTTGGATGCATCCGTAAGCATAAAACCAGCTTTACTTCCGAATCGTTTTTCAACCAACGTTGCAACGATTATACCCTACGAACATATATAATCGTAGGGTAATGACCAAATATCTCAGCATATGTACATTTTACACATTCAAGAAGCGTGTGATCCATTCGCTAAACAGCAACGCACCCGTCAATTAGAAATATATTGAATTAGAATTCCCTTCTCATAGGCCTTCTTTTCGGCGGCTTTTACCCCTCGAGTCACGTCTCTAGGCTAGTTCTTCAAAGTTGATAACCCCGGAGAATCCTCTCCGGGCGGGTTGCTAAATTTCGTCGCGACGAATACTTTCATGAGCCCATCCTTGGGATCCCGTCTATCAAATTTGGCGTACAGCTCTTCCATTTCCTCGAGCGGGATGCGATGGCTAATCATCATATTGGGGTCAATCTTCCCGGGTATAATATAATCACTGAGGATAGTTTCCCAATACTTGAGAACCGGCGCTTGTCCGTTGCCTGTATTATTTATTAGATTGGATCGTCTTGCATTTTATTTCTTGAGTGGAACCTTACCGATCAGTCGAATTCCAGTCTGCATAATAGCCCCAATATTTAGATGGTTGGTGTATCCGGTATACAACCCAGTAATCCCGATCCTCCCATACGGCCGAACGCTGAGAATCATCTCGTTCAAGATGTCCGAGGAATCCGTTTCCAAACCCACGGCGGTTTCTATCTTGTGTATCATGGATTTGGCATACTCTCCAGCAGCGCATTCGAGAGCGACGTCAAGACCGCCGGGTGCAAGCTCCTTGAGTTCTTCGGGTACCGATTTAACCTTGGAAAAGTCGAGGATTTCGAGCTCCGGTATTTTGGATTTAGCGTACTCAAGCCGCCAGCTGACGGAATCGATTGCGATTACACGTTTCGCGCCTTTTATGAACGCCCATTTAGCTGCGAATAGACCGACAGGTCCCATACCCCAAACACCAACCTATTATCACCCAGTTGTTTAGTTTTAGGAATTAACTTCGAAGGGATCAAGGAGCACAACTAACCGTTTCTCCCCCGTAGACGTGTGTATCCTCCACACAATTATAACTCGTAGGTAGCACGTCACTTAAAAACAGCGCTCGTTCATCGGTGACGCCCTCAGGTAGTACCAAGAGATTGAAATCCGCGAACGGAGCCCTGACGAACTCTGCCTGTCCTCCTGCATATCCGCCCGCGAAATGGCTGTACCCGAGCACCCCGGCCGTTCGATGGCCGTACATAGCGTTCGCGAGGGAGGAATTATTCGTGCGTTCGCATTGGGATGATAGTTTCTGGACGCAGAAGCGACAGCTGCCGCAGCTTATTTGGAAGGAGGCGACCACCCTGTCACCGACTTTTATCTTTTCGACTTTTGGACCAACCTTTTCAACGATTCCCATATATTCATGCCTGCACAATGTGTCGCACTTAGTTAGCATACCTTAAAAATTGAAGACCGAGAGAATCCCAACCCTAAAATATCGCCTTTTTGCATTTCGAGCACAGCGCCGTGGTATAAATGCAAATCACTCCCACAAATTGTGGTACCGGTAACTTTTATTACGGCATCGGTATCTTCAATGATTCTGGGTTTCGCAGTCTCAACGACTTTCACTTTGTTTTTGCCTTCCCAGACGAGCGCTTTCATCTTCTCGCCGGATGGATCGGCGAACTCGTGTTGGAGGCCGTAGTTGCTCACATCGCCTTTGGCAGCCGTACCTTCCGGGTACTCGCCCATTTGCTTTTCGATGAAATTTGCGGCGGCGTTTGCCATGTTCATTTATATGGCTCCTATGGATATGAGATTTAACGGTTGGATTGATTATATTTTGAGTGTTTTGGGGTGTAGGAAAAAGATTTGAGAACTAGCGGGTATCCACATATACGTATTTATATATCGCAGACTCACATTTTGAATTACAATATGTTGTACCCTGTGTCTCGCCGGATGGCTGCAGTAGGAACTACGAAATACAAGTATATTTTGGTGACGCATCAATGACTTCATGACTGTTGCTGTCGCATTTTGGATGCTCCGGATATCGTCACATTCTCTCACCCGGTTAGGCCGAGCTAGGAGATTTGTAATAATTTGTAAAGAAAACAAAAAAAATGTCTTCGGAATCGATCGTGAGTTAAGCGGAGGTTTCCTTGCCAATAGAAATTGACAATAGCAGCTTGCAGGCTCGTACTTATTTCCGGGCCGCAGCTGGCGGTGGGGTCAACGGCCGGTAGTCAAGTTGATTGATGTCATGCGGCAGGGGCTCCCAGTGGTTACTGGTGTTGCCGTCGCGGAATCCAACACACCACGCCAGTCCACTTCTCGTCTGAGGACAGCCACATACCGGATAACGGAAATAGGTTCTAGAAGTTCTGAATTATAACAAGTTTGATCAAACACGAATGAAGAATACAAATGTTTATTATTTAAATAGCTATATAAAGATTGTCGACACTCTAAGACTGCTCTCTAATTTTTATGTTCGCCGACAAATGTCCGCGAAACTTCAACACAGGTAACACCACTGCTACTAACTGTAGAAGGGAAATTTGAGCCGCCAAACCATATGGAGTTGACGGTAGTGGTGCCACCGCCAGGAAGACTGACTGATTGCGAACACAACCAAGGATACAGTGGACTGCTTGCATAAGTGACAGTGTTGTCAATAGTCACAGTCCTCGTAGATCTATCGAACAAGAATTTGACAGGTGCGCGTCCGCCGTTCGAGCTCGTACATGAAGCTGGGGGTAAAAGCTTTCCCGCTTGGTCTCCAAGGGTGTTGGATCCCGGTACGAAACAGTAAATCAATGCTTGGTTCGGATAGTCGTTTGGGAAGATTTGGTAGGTGTAGGTATTCGCCCCGGGGTCCTGAACAATAGCCATTGCAACGCCGTTGGCATTCCCGTAATTCGCATCCAAGTACCAATATCTTTCAAGAGGGGTGTGTTGGAAGGTATTTATTTGAAGGTACTCTCCATTATGAGTAGTCGACTGACCAGAAGCGTCAACGAATTTCCAGGCACCAATACCGGCATATGAATCCAAGGAAGCAAGGGATACGGAGGCCGAAACGGAAGTTGACACATCGATGCTAACATCCGTAGAGGTGGTGGGCACAGTGACAATGAGGCCTGTTGACAATATGCTGGAATAAATAGTCGTCTCCGTAGGTGACGCTACCGCTCTTGAACATCCTGATAAAACTAGAGATGCTGCGTAACCCTCGAGCCTGGCGGGTAAATCATCTCTCTTTCGGCCAGGCTCCTTGCCATAGTGCCGTCTCATCGATCTTCTCGCAATCGTAGTGGGTTGTATCGAGGTATAGGAACTGATACTAACGCTGAATGCGATTGACGAACTTGTGCTGTACGCTGTGCTGACGACTTCATAGCTGCTAGTGGTTGATGTATACTCGATGCTAGAAAATAATGAAGAAGGAGTAATGTACGCAAGCAACGAGGTACAATAGCTCTGCAAGCTGTACGACGTAATGATATCGTACGCGTCTGCCCGAGGGGTTGGCGCTGGTGATCCGGTTCCACTACTAGAGCTGCTGGAAGTATCACTGCCTGTTGAACCGCCATCGGTGCCTGTATTTGTCGATGCAGGAGTCGTCGTCGGCTGGGAGCTTGCGGGCGTAGTTGCGGGTGAAGTTGTAGGCGTCGTTGTGGGTGTGGTAGTGGGTGTGGTAGTGGGGGTTGTGGTGGTGGGTGTAGTAGGACCCGCAGTTCCAGTCGTCGGAGTTGTGTCTGTCGGCTGAGAGGTAGATGTGTCTTCAGTTGTAGCGGTAGCAGTACTGAAAGCGCTGCTGGGAAGCTGATCCGCTTCCTCCGCTGATACGATGAGAGGGCTGAAAGCGCTATCCGGACCGGGAGTGACATTGGACGGCAGCATGAATATTTCATACATAGTGTCCCGCCTGCTGATATCCCGTTTCGTATTGGTCGCAGTAAAATACAATACCCAGACCACACCCGTAGAGTCTACGAGTTCAAGTTGTCGGTCCGCTGTCCAATACCATGTTTGCAAAAGGTCACCATCGAGACTGCTGTCGATTAATCTGACTTCTCGCAAAACATCAAGAATACTTTGAGCTTCGTTGGGGAATGCTGCTATTGCAGTTAAGTTATACCTCAAAAGGGTAAACTCAAATGCGGCTAGGGCATTCTGAAGGAATCCTGAAGGGTCCAAGTTTAATGATGCAACGGGAATCCCCCCAAGCTGTGCGAGCTGAAGCCTCCCGCCATCACCGATTGCGAAGTAGTAATCTTGCAGAGCCCCGGTTCCGCTGAGAACGAATGCCGCCGTCGGAACGTTGAACGCTGCGCTAGTTGTCGCGCTACTTGTACCGCTGAAACTGCCGAAGAATACTTGGTCGCATAACGGATAACAGCCGCATTGTGAGACAGTAACTTGATCGCTGGCTGTTTCGTATAAAACAACGGTCGTGGTTGTAAGATCTCTTCCAACGTTCTGGCTGCCGAAGCAGACGTCGAGAATACTCGCAGCGCATAAAAGTGCCCACGAACGCATTTTTCTTGTATATTCACAATGGCTTGCTAAGATACAAGGGAGACAGTCGCGAGGGGATAAAGTGATATTTTAAACGCCGGCCGGGTTGCAGCCTCTGGTCGCACTATGGTCTCTGGAAGGTAGCATTGGAAAATTTCGTTGATCGACAGATAAATACCTCGGCGTCCATCTACACTCCTTACCTGATATCATAGATATCACCAACCGATGTAGCTTCAAAATCCATGAGGTAGCGTGGCACCACTGTCAATCACTTTAAATATCGCGCTCACCGCAGCGATAATGGGGCGAAGCAGAAATATTGCACGGCGCCAGCAGGCCTGTTCGCGGGAAGTACTGGATATAATGAGCTCATTGTTGGTTCTCGGTGGCTAACCGACGGTCAATCGAATACCTAAGGGGTACCAAGCGGAATTAGGGCTACAGTAGAATCCAGTTGAACGGGTTAATATTAGTAGTGCCTTCGCAGGTACTGGCTAGTTTGGGTTATTACCTTAATCGAAAGGCCTTGCGATGCAATTGTTGGTTGTTTCCAGGGCAGAATATCCTAAACTAGATGACATTTGATCCAACATTCCCTTCTTTGATTTTAGAACCGATGAGCATAGATATGGGCAATAAGCTCGACTTTATGGTTGTTCTATTGGTGTGGTTGCAGTTGTCTTGTGTTAGAACTGTCGTCGAGAATTTGATGTTAGTGCGCCAAGGCCCGCCAAGCGACAGGGATTCCGCTGCGCGACGAGCTTCCCTGCAAAAATTATTTTTCTTCGCAGAAACACCAATTCGCCCAACATCGTGATATCTCTCGCACCTATGCGTCCATATACCTGAACCTCCCCTCCAACCCCAGCTACACCGGTAGCTACAAAACCTACTCTCTTATTTACTCCATTCGCGATAGACTAGCCGCCACAATGGCGCCACCTCTACTCAAAACTTCGTTCAAACCGATCAAGGTCCTGCAGTCGTTTTATACCGGCGGGAAGTGCGCCTTGTCCGGAGACGGTCGCATACTCGTCAGCACCCTCGACGAAGATGTCATTCTTACAAATATGGAAACGGGGCAGGAATTGGCTAGAATAGAAGGGGTTCGTTTGCCATCCGTCGTAAAATATCCGGATTCCGCCATGGATTCTGGCTGACCGAGTTGTATCAAGTAGGACACGGAACTGATATCCACCCTCGCAAGTGAGTTAATCCACCTAAACAACCGTATATAGTTATACTAATTTAATTTTATCAGTTACACCCTCCGCCTCACACCTGATAACCTTCTCGAAATCCTTCATGATGCGAATCTACACGCTGAATCTCACAACCCCGCTAACGACAATAACGCCAATCCTGACCCGCGCGGTGAAAGCCCACGACGCACCAGTGATAACCTGCGCGATAGACCCCACCGGCACCCTCCTCGCAACCGGCGGCTCCGACGGTCTGGTTAAAGTCTGGGAGATCAAAGGCGGCTTCATCACCCACAATTTCCGAGGCCACGGAGGTGTCATCTCCGCGTTATCGTTCTACGCACCGTTAGATCGAAATGCGAAGAAGTGGAGACTGGCGTCCGGAGCTGATGATACTAAGATTATTATCTGGGACTTGAATACCCGCAAAATGGTTCAATGTTTGGAAGGACATAATAGTGTGGTCAGGGGGTTGGATTGGAGTGTTGATGGCGGGATCCTCGTCAGTGGCGGGAGAGACTCAATCTTCATCATCTGGGAGACAAAGGATTGGTCGGCTAGGGGTCAAGTGCCGGTTGTGGAGACGCTGGAGACGGTGGGGTTACTCGAACCCGGGGCTCAAGTGGGACAAGGCGAGAACGATAAAAGTCAGGTTGTGTATACCGCTGGCGATAAAGGGTCGATACGATTGTGGAGTTCCAGTACTGGAAAGGCCATTCCGATGGCGAAAGCGGACCAGGAAGACGAGATTGTCGATGTCATGTGAGTTCGCCTTTCGACTACGGCTGACTGTAAGACTAATCTTCTGAAGATACTCGAAATCGACGAAGGCGTTAATATCGATACATAATGACCAAACCTTCCTTGTTCGGTCGCTCGCGCCGAATTTACCGATAATTCGTCGAATCTCCGGTCACCACGACGAAATCATCGATCTCCAATATTTAACCCCTTCAGACTCCCTGGTCGCTCTCGCTACCAACAGCGAAGATATCAGAATATTATCCCCCAACGAATCATCTTTCGGCGATGTGGGCGTGTTGAAAGGTCACTCCGATATCGCGATATGTCTAGATAAAGACTTCACCGGCCACTGGCTTCTCAGCGGAGGAAAAGATAACGAAGCAAGATTATGGAAGATCGATCCCTCAGCCGCCACCGAAAAGGAAAAGTTTACTTGTTATGCTAGATTCGTCGGACATACCGAGAGTATCGGCGCGGTAGCGATATCACGCGCGGAACCAACGGATGCTACATTACCGTTCCCCAATCCGCCGAAATTCATGGTTACAGGATCTAAAGATTCCACGATAAAACGTTGGGAAATCCCAAAGGCACCCGAGGGACAATCTAACGTGATAATCAAATCTTCGAAAGCGTTGTTCACGAGAAAAGCTCACGATAAAGATATAAATTTCATCGATATCTCATCAGACGATAAATTATTCGCTACGGCGTCGCAAGATCGGACGGTTAAAGTGTGGTCTACAGAGACTGGTGAAACGTTGGGCATATGTAAAGGCCATCGACGTGGGGTTTGGAGCGTTAGGTTCGGGCCTGGACATGTTACGGCTAGTACTGTTGGAGGAGAAGGGGCGGGGAGGTTGTTGCTCACTGCTAGTGGAGATAAGACTGTAAGGTTGTGGAATTTGGGGGATTATAGTTGTTTGAAGACTTTAGAAGGGCATTCGGGGATTGTGCTGAAGGCTATGTGGCTGAATAATGGGACTCAGGTTGTTTCAGCGGGAGGGGAAGGGTTGATTAAAGTTTGGGAAGCGAGGAGTGGGGAGTGTGTGAGTACTTTGGATGGACATGAAGATAAAGTCTGGGCTTTGGCGGGGAGGAAGGACGAGACGGTTATTGTTAGTGGTGGTGGGGATTCGGTGGTAAACTTTTGGAAGGATGTTAGCGAAGAGACGAGAGTTGAGAAGGCGAAGGAAGTGGAGGAAGCTGTCGAGCAGTAAGTAGTCTTTCCTTCGGAAGGCGAAGATGCCAGAGGGTAATTTGCTAATGACGGATTCGGCTTTCAGACAGCAAAAGTTGGCGAATTACATCCAGGCGAAGGATTATAAATCTGCAATTATACTCGCTTTAGAGTTAAACTATCCGTTCAAACTATTGAATCTATTCAAAGCAGTCATCACTTCACCAGACGCGGAAAAGGATTCGATTATTGGATTGAAATCCGTGGATGAAGTCCTCGCGAACCTGAACGATTACCACCTCTATCTACTGATGTGCAGAGTCCGAGACTGGAACACGAACACGAAAACATCAAATGTGGCGCAACGGGTACTCGCGGTTCTACTAAAGTCCTTCACAGCGGACAAGATTGTGGAACTGAGAGTTCCCGGGAGGAGGAAGGGTGGTGACGATGAGGAAGATGAAGGAAAGAAGAGGAATAAGAGGGAGACGATGTCTATTAGGGATATGATGGAGGCAATGGAGCGGTATACGGAGAGACATTATGGCAGGGTTGAAGACTTGATTGGTGAGAGTTATATTGTGGAGTATACACTAAATCAGATGGAGGAGGCGGCATTTGTTGATGGAAGGAGGGAGGCGAGGGTCTTGGTGGGTAAGGGACAAGTCAATGGTATCAATGAGGACAGTGGTGAAGATGAAGGCGGGGAAGAAGAAGAGGAGGAGGAGGAGGAAGCGCAAGACTCCGATGATGATTTGGATGAAGACGTCGAGATGCAGTAAGGTGAGATGTCAGTGTTGTACGAATAAATTCAGCTGCGATATTATTTTTTTGGAGTTCACTGGAAGGTTTTGTATCATATGGGCAAAAGTTCGATAGCTGTTACCGCTTAGTTTAGATGGGAATAGACTGATCTATCTCAATCCAATTCATGCTAGCTTGATTGTGCTATATATTGGTGCAACTTCAAACATCTCATCAAGCGCTAAAGATATTGCCCACCACTTGTGTGGTAATTTAGTCCTGTCTGCTCTTTAATAGTCTCTTTGTTACCTTGTCTTTGGTAATTATGTAGACGTGTGCACCCCTGTGATATGTCCAATTAGCCAACAACATCCACGATCGCGATCTTACCAAGATAATAGATAACGTACCAACCAGCCAGAGCATCTCTATCCAACGAATTCAGCAAAGTTTGACTGACGGTCTCAAACAGCTCCTCGGGTTCCAGATCCGGCTCCCATAGACCTTCAGCAACACCGAACAACTGATCACTAGCTGTGCCGCTGACAATGAAATCTTTCGCGAAATCGATACATCCGATCGAATCGAAGCCGCAGATGAATGGTTTCCCGGTACGCTGATTTATTCCTGCTACAACGGGGGAGACAAAATATGGGCCGAAACGACGTTCGTAGAGGGTTGATGAGACTAGATTTGCCATTGTTTCCGGTTCGATTTCGCGTTCTTCGCGTAGACGGTAGAGGTTTACTTTGTAGCGGAATAGAGAGTGCCTGCGGCGTCATTTAGCAAACTAATGCGACATAAACGTGGTGGGCGGTATTGAGAGGTCACGAACATTGTTTGGACATCGGTGGCGAGGCCGGTGAGACCTAGGAATACGTCGCCGTAGTTGAATACCTTCGGGAAATTGTTGGATAATGTGAGGGCCTGTTGACCTGTGACGTGGAGTGGGAGGAATCAGTATCGACGGTTTCGGGTAGGAATATCGGTTTGGTGGAATGTACCTAATCTCAGATCGCATGCGATGGCTGTTGATACCGGCGGAACGTTAGTATTGATGTTTTGCGTCGCGATGGGAGCTGTTGGCGGGGTTCGATCTTACCGACGCAATCCTTCCCAGCCTAGAATGGACGTTAGCATTGGAGATCAAAAAATGGAGGAGGAGGGCGTACCATCGCTAGACAAGCACCGCCGTCTATCGTAGAGGTGATATTAGCGATCGCTCCTGGAAAAATATATTGGGTGGGTATGATCGATATCGGCGACGAAGATACGTACTAAGCGTGAACGGGTTCGACTAGAGACGGTGATAGTTAGCTCGAGAATCTGATGTTTAAGCTTGGTGGAGAGGCGATTACCATCTTGAAGGTTTGATATGTGGTATGAGAATCCGTTCCTGATAGTGAAGCGAGTTATAGTTGGGGAGATGACGGGGTGGAGATGGGGGGAGGTCGAGGATGGAGCTTGAAGGTTGAGGTTGAATTGCGCGTCGTTGGCCGTCCTCTGAGAGCAGCTGTTGGCCGGGGTGTGGCGGTGGGCTGGGTGCGCCACCCCTCTCAGCCACCAACGCTATCAACACGCTGAAGAGTCATTAGAAAGCCTGTGACGGCTAAATGAATTGACTATGGTCCAAGCGACTGATACTTTTATAATAGATTATATGGGAATGCGGCTCCTTTATCACCCCCCTAGTAACAGTCTTTACAGTCTTCACACCTTGGACACGCCCACGCTACGGGGAATATCAAGTTGAATGCCCCTCTGGGCAAGAATAACAGTGCCATTAGTATCTAATATAAGTACCTATCATAAGGATAAAAAACGCCGGCGGCCTTGAAAGCAGAATTGACAAGAACGTGTACACAGCTGTTCTCCCAACGAAACCGTTGTTGTCTGTCAGACGTTCCAAACGTAGAGATGATGCAAACGTGAAAGCGCCAGAAATTAAACAAAAAAAGCAGTATAAATAGACAACCCCCTCCCCCTCCCATCTTCCTTCTTTTCTTCCTCCTTCCCTCCTCGCCGCCACCCGTTTCAATACAAGAGGCTGGAGATGCTCCTCGTTGGTTCAGACCAACGGCTTCTTCTCCTCTTTGGCGAGCCACTCCGCGCGTATGATCTTCTTCAAGATCTTGCCAGCGGCAGACTTGGGAATCTTGTCGACAAAGAAGACACCTCCGTCCAAGGCCTTGTATTTTGAAAGTTTTGAAAGCACAAATCTCTTGACTTCTGCCTCGGTAATCTCTTCGTCATCGGCACACACGACATATGCTCTGGGGACTTCGTGCTCATCGTTCTCCTCTCCGACTTTGACTCCAATGACAGCAGCGTCTTTGATGCGTGGATTCGAGACAAGCACTGCTTCAACCTCAGCGGGAGCAACCTGCCAGCCTCTTACCTTGATCATCTCCTACATGCCAGGTCAGTACCAGTCACCTTTAACAACACATTCTGTCTATCGGCTCACCTTCTTTCGATCGAGGATGTAAAGCTTGCCGTCCCGAAAGTAGGCAACATCACCAGTCCGAACCCATCCGTTGGCAATAAAAGTCTCATTCGTGGCCTTCTCGTCTCCGAGGTAGCCCAAACTAGATTGTGGAGTGCGAATCTGGACCTCCCCATGCTCCCCGCTATGGGTAACGTTGACACCCAAGTCATTGACAATCCGGGCCTCCGTATTCGCCAAAAGCTTGCTGCAAGCACCGGTACGATCGACGTCATCATACTTCATACCAACCGTGATCCCAATCTCTGTCATCCCCCAGATGTTGACAATCTCTGCATCACCAGCAAAGCAGCTGCGAGCTTCTGTCTGCAATTTGATATTCATAGGAGCACCACCGCACCAGACGCGCTTGATGGTCTGTAGCTTCTGTTGGGTCTCTGGAGACGACTTGAGAAAGGCTTGGAGACACGGCGGAGCGACAGCGGTCTCGTTGATCTCATGCTCTTGACTGGCATTGCAGAACAAATCCAAATCAAATCGCGGCAAGATAAAAGTCGTTTGACCCATACGGAGAGGAACACCTATGGTCAATGGTGCTGCGAATCCGTGAAACGACGGCAAGCACATCAATCGTTTAACCTTTTACGGTCACCAAGGTCAGTGCATCTTACACTACAAGAATATTAATATATCAAACTAACCTCGTACGGGCGTTCAAGGACCTCACGAAGCACGACACTCCCAGCAACCCAAGCATAGTGAGAGAGAGAGATGACCTTGGGCATCCCGGTGGTCCCAGAGCTAGCAAACAGTCCCATGAGAGTCTCCTTGGCAGTCTTCTCATCCTTGAACTTAACCCAGTCATGCTCATCGTGTTCAAGGAGCTCCCTGAAGGATCGGAAACCGTCTTCTTTACACAGAACTTGTCCCTCAGTGTCAAAGGCAATGATATTGCTGACAGGGATCTCGACCAGCTTGGCCGCTTGCTTCATATTCAGCATCAAGCTAGGTTGTCCAATGATATACTTGCTGCGAGAGATACGAAGGTGATGTTCCAGCTCGAACACTGTGTAGGCAGGATTGGTCCCGACGAATCTTGCTCCAATACCGACAATTGCTAGGAACATTACGGGATACATGATCTTACTCAAGGTTAGTTCCTCGTTCTAACTATTCGAAGAAGAGTGCCAGCTCACATCGTTGAAGGAATGGATGCAAACGGCGTCACCTGGCTGGACTCCGATGCTCTTTAAACCGCCAATTGCACGTTTGACCAATCTCTCAGCCTCGATAGCGCTGAGCGAGCGTTCGGGGTGGATAGCGTCAACAAATATCTTTGATCAGGAAAGTGACAATTAGCGACGCAATATGACCCTTCGGAACCATCTCGCAAATGCTTTATATCAAATGATGGGAATATATCAGCAAAAACTTACGACTTTCTTATGATCATACTCTTCGTTGCCGAAGAGCCAGCTGAGCAAATCGATATATGGAATGTCATATGTGTTTTCGCCGCGCATCACGGGCTCATTGGTATCTTCAGCGTGCGGTAACATCTTGAGAATTGCGTGAAGCTCTGGTTGCTGTGCGGGGGATAGTTGGCGATTTCTTTGTGATAGGTCTATGGATGAGGATGAAGATCTAGAGGACTTTGAAAGGCAGGACAGTGGAGCCGAAACTCGGTCTGGTCCCTTCCGGCTGCGATCTGATGGTTTGAATCTTCGATTTGAGAGAAACTTGAGAGATAGAATAGCTTTCCAGTTGCGAAAGTATTGCTTATAGGAAGGTTTATGTGGATGCGATGAAGTGGAAGGTGGGCATTGAAGGGGGAGACTTTTTGTGACCGCCATATTTCTGTTATAACGTTGCTGTTCAACAACGACTGACAGCTTTCCTGTTGCTGTTGCTCCGCACTGCACGAAATCCTGTAGGCTTGTTAAGCTCATACACAACAAGTTCCTCCCCCAGTCTACTTATCGATCTTAACTATAGTCGCTCGTTTAAATCCAAATACAGTCGCTCGTTTATAGAAATATTATCCTTTGTAGAATTTACATTTCAGCGGTTGTGAAGTCAGTGGGTAGTTGCGGCCTTTTAACATTCTTACCCGCATGCACTACGGCACAATTACCACGCTCTGCAGAGAAATCACGAATGTTACACCGAGAAAGAGATGCCCCACTATCCGAGGTTATTCTTGCATAGTCGCCAAATACTTACTTTTAGCTTTTGACATACAAGTTAAACAGCAGGCCGTACGATCTGTATTCCATTACACTGTGAAATGGCAACAACTTTAATGAAGGAAGCATCACCCGCAACTTACACATCAAATCAATTTCTTCGGATTACAACAATCTAGTTACTTCCATATTTGTTGGTGATATAAGATTTCCTGCGATTATTTCACGATTCACAATCTAAGATCCTTCCAGACTGAAAACCAACAAAGGGCGATTTTATTCACCGTCGAAGGCATTTCTTGATCGAATGCGACGCATTAACCTCCTCGTAAAGGATGCACTAACATTATTTTATTTACATTATCCGACTCTCCGATTTCCCGTGTCTGAGACTTTCTATCACTGCATAGCCGGTTGCTTGATGAGGAGCAATATGATTTACAGGATTCTCTGATAACAAGAATGACAATCTATCGAAAGACCATGTTATCTCTTCTTCGAGTAGCTGGCATTTCGTTTACGTATTTGGACTAGTCTGTTTCTGTTGTAAAATGTTGCATTTGAGAATAATAGCACCGGCGTCGATGCCGATTCCCGCGTCGAGAATTTGGCGAGTTCATTCAATCGCGATTGGGATATATTGGTCTGCATGATATAACACCTTTTCCCGACCAATCCTTCCTCATAGATCAAAGTTACCTTATCCGGTGGCTTTTGTTAAGTACCTTTTAGTTTTTCGACTTTCGGCGACAAGGAGGACGGCAGATGGTGGACCTGCATGCACACGTGTAGCTTGCATGAAACATGGCATTGAGTTCTTTTTTGAGCTGCAGGTAAAAGGCACCTCCTGGATTGTCTTAGATTGTGGCGTTGTGAGATATGTCAGATATATTCTGAGAAGTGGAAATACATTATTCTTAAAACGACCGCAGGCTGAGTTTTAAGTTTTCGCAGTTGTGGGACTTTTTTGAACGCTCATTTACCCTTGTAAGAGAAGTTTGACTCAATGGCGTATGAAGTTTGGGGTTATGCCGGGGGATAATGAACCAAGAGCTTTCCTTTGGAGTAAGTCATGCGGAGAGACCTGGTTGTTTTGTTGGAACTAAGAACAAAAATATCTCGTGGCAGGTAGCCACCATATGCAGAGTGTATGTACATGTACATGTACCACGCATGACACATATGGTACTGAAAAACCGCAAACATGATAGGACTCCTACACTCCTTCGATTCGACACACTTTTGAAAAATCTTTCAGATAACAGAGAAACGTTTTGTTTGGCACTCCAGGTGGTTAAGTTTGTCGTGGCTACATTGATAGGTGTTCGGCGTACAACAGTTGGAAGACGATGGCCCCGTCGGCTAACCAAATATAGGATATCACGTACGAGTTTTCGGGGTCATCATGTCGATCGCTTTGTCGCGCGTCCCTAGGATTTTGACAGGATTCTGTTTAGGCATATCAACATCCCCAGAAATACAACATTTCTCCCCAGGTTGCGTTGAAAGGGGAATTGAAACCTTTGCGTGTTCCCTCTGGAGAGCTCTATTTTACTCCGCAGATCTGCATCTTTCCTGTTGGTGTTCCAAGCTGTCAAGTTCTGCAGCCGAATGATTATGTTTCCATGTATATTTGGTTAAAGAAGCGCAGAAACCTCTCCCCGCAAAAGCAACATGTGCTTTCTGTAAAAAGTATCTCCAACCTTTTGTTTTTTTTAGCGGAATCGTTGTCCGATACAAGAGTTTCTCGGGTCTGAGCGGCAGATCAAGTTCTCCAAGAGTAACGGATAATAGCGGTTCGACTAGAGTAGAATTACATACGTATTAGACTCTTTCGTGGAGTCGGTTTGCTGAATTATTGAGTGGGGCTAAATTTTCCCTTGAGAGATGGCGTTATCTTTGACAATTCGCTAGCCAGTTGTCTGGGGCATCAACTACATACTTCCGTGAGTACTCGATTGCTTAAAAAGTGGACACCGTCGAAGCTGAAAAATGCGGCAGCGCCCATATATTTTGACGCCGAACACAAGGGATTTTGAGTTTTTGGCTAATGGTTGTCCAACCAGGCGCAAGAGAACTGACGAGATGCGATGCGGGCTGGGGGCTTCTGTGCCTTTGAAATGCATCGGTGGCTCTTTTTGGGGGCACATAATCCATGCCTTAGCGTGGCGTGATATTTTCAACCCATCGAATAACTCTTTTTTGCAAACTGTGACGCATAAGCTCTCGACGTGCATTTTTCTAGGAGGCGCCCGAGGCTTTTTTTTATATGCGAGTTTTTATCAGCTTCTCGCATTCGTGAATTTAGGCAGACAAATGAGGTAAAGCGCCACCTTTTCCCGAAGGACGGAAGAAGTGGGTCTTGAGGGAGGGGATGTCGCTTGGGATTTCGAGAACAAACGGAGCTGTTCACGATCTCGATAATTTTCCGATTTGATCCACGGGAGAAGGTGGAACTCGGCCGCTCATGGCCACCCTCTTCTTTCAAATGAAGGCGAATTCCTGCGAATGGCGGGACGAGGATGTGAACTCCATGTGGGGCGGTTCGAGCATTCTGTCATGCATTGCATTGTCACTCGCGTTGCGCACCAGACCTCGCCAATCGCTTGAGAGAGAAACCTGGATCGGAGACCTATACCCCTCTACGGGGTGGACAAAATAAATGAATCAGCGCTCTAAGTGTGTTGTACTAGCGTTGATTCATTTATTTTGTCCACCCCGTACCCTCCTTGATCGAGGACCTACCTACCTATGTATGTACTTACACTCGTGAGAGTAGAGCGGACCTCTCCAAAGAAAATTCGCTTCACATATCAAGCACCATTGAATATTGTGATATTGAAAACTTGAAAATTGTGGGTAATCATGACATTCATAAAACAACAGAATGTCAACGAGGCGAACCTGTCGCAATAGAAAACTTAGTGCGCGCTCCAATAGTACATGGGTGAGCTTGAGTCGAACAAAGAAGTGCGAAGAGTTCGGACTTACTAAAAAAAAATATATCTCGGTCGGTCGACCAGGGTACAGGAAAACCTGATCGAAACAAACAAATTCGCCGCCTTGCTAGGATCTTTCCCCACGACTAAAAACGCACAGCAAATGCCTTCATTCTAACCCCGGGATTGGTTAAAACAACAATAGTGCTGAAAGGCCAGCACAACCACTTAAAAGGAGGAGAGTTGGGGTGTTCACCGGTGAAAGAGACGGGGCATATAGACGCATCACCTCATGGTGGACTGTTCACGATTGTGTTTTCTTTACGCAGTCATTCGCAGATTCGCCCCACTCTAGGTGCCTCTGAGCATCGAGTAGGGCGGAGTGAGTGACATAAGTATGTATAGGCGCATATACCGTGCCGCCGTTATCATGCGAAACCAATTCTAAAAGTCGTCTAAGGAGAGGGTAATCACGACCAGAAATCCACGGAAATTCTGGATGCTTGAATAGTGATAAGTCAGTGGATGTTCCTCAAAGGGGCCAAACATAGAAGTATCCCTGCCCAACAATCATGGGTTTAAAACGGTGCGCATTGTTGGAATTTGCCAACACCAAGATAGACGGATGACATGCAGATAAAAGGATAGTGCTGTCTGAAGGTTTAGAATAAAACACGACAGACAGGAAAAGGTCAGCATGACATTTCAAGAACGTCGCTCCTTTGTTTCTGTACAGTCTCCTGGAATGTGGAGGTTTCGAGTTTGCCTCGGACCACAAGGCAGGAGAACCCTACATTCCGGTACCTTCTTCCCAGGCTGTGATATAGTGAGGGGGGTAGATACAGATGACTTTCCTTATGATAGGTCAACAAAACCGTGACTTTCAAAAATGTGGGCCAGACCTACATATTAGCCAGACCGAATCGTAACCATCTTGGCATGTATGCATGCAAGGCTGGCGAGCAGAGGATATCCCGTCCAGGACCCGAGCGAACGAGTATGGGCGATCGATGTCTAGTATTCGAACAACCAGTCGGAAACCTCGCCAATGAGGTAGCCCAGACCAAGGAATGAAAGTATTTCTCTGCCACTCCGCGACCATGCCGATGGTGGGGGCGGGTGGATATAAACCATATCGGAGGTTAATATGCTCCCATGTGGCGAGCCTACTGCAGTATACTGCACAGCAAAGCATCATTAGCTCCCAGCATAATAGAAAGACTTTGGACATTTCCTCAGCTGGCCAATCTTACTTCTGGAACTGTTAATATCCTTGTCACTCTCATATCACTGTCAGAATATAGTAGTTTCTCCGGTCGGTAGAATTTTGAGGCTTTGGGTGGTGGAATACATTTGGAGTCGTATCGTCACCCACACCAGCGATAACTTCAACGGCCTCAAGCGTGCAGTATCGGCAACGCAAGAATGGAGGGCAGCATCAATGATGTGGAGAGATTCTCCACCGAGCACTCCCAGACCTCATCTTCATTCACATCAACCTTCCTCACCCCTCTACAGCACATATACAACCTACGCTATGCAGCCTCAACTTTAACATTTCTCAGTTCTCATAGATCAAGTTCGTCTACAGCGGCTGCGTCATCCTCGACTAGCAAAGGTAAATCAATCTGTACGGATTTCAGCCAAGCAAGTCTTAAGCTCTCGGAATCTTCTTTGCCCAACATGCCGGGACATACCCGGTACCTCAAGGATGATAAAGACCAGTTCATGTACAGCGATGGCTTTGACATGTCTCAAACGCATGAAGCTCTCGACTACGAGCATAGGCGCTACAGGGTCAACAGCATATTCTCTCGAAATCCGATTCTCCGCTACGATCTCGAAAAAGGTGGCGAGCTCCTTCCTGGCCCGCTTCCAGAGAGTAAGTCTCTCGCATGGGCCAGGGTTCGCCATACCTTTCTCTCCGCATATAGACGCCTCTTCTCTGTCATCTTTCTTGGGAACCTTGCCGGTCTACTCTATATAATTTTAGCTTTCAATGACGGAAACAGAGCTGCCAACCTATCTACCGCCGTTGCGGCTAATCTACTAGTAGCCGTTCTTATTCGACAAGACTTCATTGTGAATGCCCTTTTCGCAATTTTCGCCTGCACGCCCCGATGGTTTCCTCTTCGAATTCGCCGCTGGATCGCTAAAATATACGAGTACGGCGGAGTTCACAGCGGGGCTGCTATAGGGGCTACTATGTGGTACATATTCCTGACTGAAGAAGTTACTCGAGCCTACGCTACGGCATACCGCCACGGAGTCCAGGTTAAGCACATGGCTGCAGTCCTAACCCTTACCTGGATCCCAATGATCTTACTGATCTTGATTGTGGTCTTTGCCCTCCCTAGCCTTCGCCGCAGGTTTCACGACAATTTTGAAGCAACTCATCGTTTTGGCGGTTGGATTTCCATTGCGGTCATCTGGGCGCAAGCTGTTATGTTAACGGATGCTAGTCGCGGTCTAAAGCCTCTTGGGATAGCACTTGCTCAAAGTCCGTCATTTTGGTTTTTGGCAATCATCACAGCTTGTATCATATTCCCATGGCTCCGACTTCGAAAGGTCACCGTCCGACCCGAACGTCTCTCCGACCATGCAACCCGTCTGTGGTTCGACACCGTCAAGATTGGATTCTGCCAAGGGTTCGCAGTTAGCGATCGTCCTCTCTTCGAATGGCATACCTTTGCCTCCCTCCCAGAACCTGACTACAACTCTTGCTCACTACTCGTCTCGAATGCCGGCGATTGGACTAAGAAACAAATCAACCAAGGCCCTCATAAGCTCTGGATTCGTGGCATTCCACGAACCGGGGTTCTTCGAATCGCCCCAATATTCAAGTGCGCCATTATGATAGCGACAGGAAGCGGCATTGGTCCTCAACTCTCATTTCTTTTGGGCTGTGGTGACTCTATCAAATATCGATTACTCTGGTCAACCCGAAGTCCCAAAGAAACATACGGCCAAGGGATTATGGATCTTGTTAGTCAAGTTGATCCTGACGCCATCATTATCGATACAAAAAAGACAGGTCGACCTGATCTCATTCAAATTGCATACGAACTTTACGTCAAGATGGAAGCCGAAGCTGTGTTCATCATCTCGAATCAAAAAATCACCAGGGATACCGTTTATGCGTTGGAATCCCGAGGCATTCCTGCTTACGGCCCTGTTTTTGACTCTTGATCTGGTTTTTCTGATAGTCATTGCAAAGCATATCCGGCAGCTTTTTCCCTCGTTCTTTTTTTACCATTAGCATCATAGGCATTTTCAGGTGTTGTATTCATGGTGTCGGTTTTTCACGTGTGGTATTTTTGTTTTTACTTTGCTTCTTTTGATTTCATTACCTATGATAAAGAATCCCCTCCCTCTTTCCTCACAATCCGCTACCATCTTCAACTGTCACAATAGTACAGTTGAAGTACTTCGCAATCCCGCTAGCCTGGGAAACCCACACTTTGACTGCATTGTTGATCAAAACCATTGCTCTTTGTATCTACTAAGACACCCAGACCACAATGCGACATCTGCCTTTCGGCAGAACAGGGTTTCGGAATTATCTGATCCACAATAAGCCAAAACTAGATTCTGTAAATAATAAAATACACAAATGGCCGTAAGTTCTAAGATGCGAAATTAGAAACTTTTCACAATCTCCCTTGTCCAAAGTTTCTTTTCCATCCGTGAATCATTCTACCTTCCGATCTTCCACCATTTACTTCTTTTCACTCCACAGCTCTTCAAATAATCCGCACATTTAGTGAATCCATTCTCTTTCGCTAGTTTTAACGCCCTCGATCCCATCTTATCTTCATCAAGATCCATTTCCGCTTCTTCAACGAGATAGATCAAACAATCTGGCTCATCAGTCCATGCTGCCCACAGTAATACATTATCGCCATCCCCATCAGTCGCGTATAGATATGCATCATTTTCATGTAGAGCTTTGACAGCTTCTCTATGATTGCACGTTGCGGCGATCATGAGTGGTGTAAGTTGGTTATCACCTTGGTATTTGCCTGTTCTGGCTTCTATATCCGCCCCTTCCTCAATGAGTTGGACTATGGTGTTGGTAAAGCCCTTATCAGCAGCATAATGAAGTGCTGTCCAAGCTTGTTTGGATGTAGTTGCCTCCAGATCGAGTCCTTTTTCAACCAGCAGTTTGACAATTTCTGGATTATCTCCGAACTGCGCTGCTAAATGTAATAAAGTTCCGCCATAGCTGGTTTTGTAATCCAAGCTAGCATCACGGGATACGAGAAGCTCCAAGCATTCGTAACTTCCCCCCTTTATTGCAGCGTATACCGCGGTCAAGCCGTTGTTGGTCTTCAAATCCACTGTCGCCCCAGTAGACGACCATTTCCTACCCTTAAGCAGCGCGCTTAACTTTTGCGAATTACCTTGGTTGGCGGCCCTCCAGAGGGGGAAATGCCCCTGGCTGTTGTCTATATTGTCGAGAATAGCCCCGGAATCTATGAGATATTGAACTGTATCGATAGTACCTGTCTCGACAGCCCAGTCTAGTGGCGTCATGCCTTTACCGTCCCGAGAGAATATGTTCCCCCCGGCTTTTACAAGGCGTTCCACGCAGCTAATGCAACTTTTGGCTGCGGCTAAGTGAAGTGGGTTGAGCTTTTCACCGTAAATCTTTACTTCCTCTTTCTCTTCGTCTTGCTCGGAGCCAGCATCGTTATCGCTAGCGCCTTCTTTCCCTTCTTTTTCTTTGCTTCTTTTCTTTCCTGGTATTTGCCCTTTATTTTTGGTTTTGTCGCCTCCCGGATCTTTCCTCGTGGCTTCAACATTCAAGTCAGGCTTGTATTTGAGAAGAACGTCGAGTAAATCACAACGGCCTTCATAATCCAAGACGAGGAAGATGGCAGATGGCCATTCAGATGTCGTTGTCCACGCGCCCTTGTCAATCAAGGACCCCAAAATCTCGGCTGCGTTCGGCGGATACTCTACGATGGTCTGCTCCAAAGCCGTCCTTCCCGATTTATCTGTAATGTTGACATCGGCAATGGAGCAGCGTGATAATAGGCGTGATATATCCTCTGACCGACCAGCACTGACCAATCTGTGAAGTAAAGTCTGACCCGAATCAGCCGTTTGATACGTTCGTGCTTTCTCATCTGTTTAAATCCAAACACGTTAGCATGTACGTAGCTCACGAGCCTTCGCATCCACAAAACTCGACCGCGACTAATTTGCGAGACTCACCAGTAAAGAAGGCAAGAAGAAGTTCATGCTCCTCCTGGAGAGCGAACTTTAGTAAGAACTCAAATCCTGTATCGTCGAGATCGATCGACCCGTCCGCCTTCAAATGACAGCCGTATTTCCGAAATACACGCTCTTTATCCTTTTCTGTCATTCTCTGTTTCATACGAGGACGTTCATACTCAGAGTCCGCTGAGACGCTCAAGATCTCTGACTGCGAAGCGATGTCATCCTGGGCTCGACTGAACTCCGCAGATACTATTTCCTGTGTCAGCACCTGTGGAAGAGTTACACGTTGACATAGTAAAGTTAAGGTCTCACCAGACTGAGGGCTTGGAAAATATGAATCTTTGCTAACACTACGTGGAGTCTCTAGCACAGATTGTCTTGTGTATGCCGTATACTGCGTGCTAGCGATGGAACCCGGTGAAGAGATTGGGGAAAACACTGTCGATGCCTCGGACGGCGCCGGTGATAATGTTCTGAAAGAAGAACTGCCGTCAACTGGCGGTGAACCCGGGCGGTTATCACTTATTTGCGTTAATTTGAGTAGACCGGCTACGGCACTGATATTTTCTATCCTGCCTAGTTCCGATAGTGACGAAGGAATGAATCTTCTATACGCCATAGCTGCTGGTCCATCACCGCCTTTCTCGCAAACACTTGCTAAAAGACCGACAGCGGTGTAGAAATCTCGATGCCGCTTGCCGAGAAGCTTTTTTCTCCCCCTTGAGGCCCTCTCGGAATACGATTTCGCGTTAGGGAGATCATCGAGCTGATAATATATCACAGCCATCTGGAAGAGGTTGTCAAAGTATTCTCTAGTTTTAGACTTGGCGGGGTCTTTGTCGCTTTCGGTTTCCATGCTCTTCAAGGTGTCTAAGGCTTCTTGCCATTTGGATTGTTTGATGTAAGTTTGTGTCAAGACCTTTCTAACCATGCTGATATCCAGCCATTCACGAGACTGCTCACTCTCGTTGTATAGATTGATGGCCCTTTGAAGCATCATCTCTGCCATTTCATAATTTTCCGTCTCAAAATATGTTATACCAACCTCTATTATGTTCTTTTGGAAACCTGTATCGATATCCGACCCGAAGTCTTCATCCTCGGACGCTAAGAGATCCGGGTCCGCGAAATCCGGAGCATCAATTTCTGGAGCAATGAAGCTGCGATTTCTATATTCCGCGTATATCTTCCCCGCCGGACTCGGACCCGTCTCGTCTTCTTCTTGTATCGCCGGTACCGATAACCAATCCACGACCCCCTTTCTCTGGCGATCGGTAAAGAGGTCTCCCATTTGTGATCCATAAACACTTCGTTTCTCCGCTACCGTTGAAGCTGCAGAGATAAGCTTGTCGGCGCTCTGAACGGCTTCTTGGATTTCATCGATTGTCTCCGTGGCACTTGCGAGAGCTATCTCCTGTTGCTCCGTGGTGTACGCAGGAGGTGCGTCGTCTTCTTGGTCGACAGCGCTAGCTACGATTGCATCTGAAGACATATCTTCCTTTTGCCGTTCGAGCATCCGGAACAACTTTTTGACGGTAGCACCGATCTCATCAAGACGTATGTTTGTATCTTCCGCAAGGCTATTATTATTGATAACACCGCATCTGAAATTTGAGGAATCTTTGTCAGTGGCCTATGAAACCCAAAAGAAATATACGAGAGGTGGCATGATTCACTTACACTGTAATCATTTGAATAGACATTTGTAAAGCATCGGTGTACGTAACGAGCATCCTCCGATGTAGATCAAGTTGACCCTGTTCATCAGCGAGTTTCAAATGTTTCCCCAAGTCACCAAACAGCCTTGCGCGGCTGCTAAGTGAGACCCCCTCAAGAATTTCAGAAACCCGACCGAGCGTGGCCTCACATCTCGATAGAGTGGTGGTAACACTTTTCCAATATCCCGCCTCAAGTCCCGTACTCGATCCCGAGAAGGTTGCTCTGAGAGCGAAATTTTTGTTTGCCTGGTCGAAGGCTGTAGAAACATTTCCCAGTGTCGAAACGAGTGTTTCAATCTCTTCGTGGAACAGTTGGATTCGGGTTTCAACTGATGATGTGCCATCAATCAGATCATTTACTTTGACGCTTATTTTGTATCCAACTTGAGCCAAAGCGATGGCAGAGGTGCATATAGATAGAGGATCCATTTTTTTCCTACTTTCTTTTCGAAATTTTGAAGTCTTTCGCAAAACAACTAAAGAGCGAATATTTCAGAGGAACGAGGCGCTGGATAAGATGCGTAACCATCTTATCAGTAAAATGATTATAACATCTCCCTGAGACGATAGATACATGGCGCAAAGCGGGGTAGCTTTGATCACTTTTCTTCCCTACTTGAGTAACACTCATTGTATACTGCCTTATGCAGATTATTGATAGCGGCGGCGAAATCCTAGATATCAGCGCCACGTCGCAGGATTCAGTCCGCAAAGATTGCGGGTCATTCGGTGCCGTGCCGCTTCGTTACATGTTCTAGGTGAGCATCCCAACGTTTAAATCGGCGACATTTGGATCCTTTGGCTACACGGCTGACCGAATTAGGGCTATCTCTCTGGCGAGCGTATGCACGCCAGATGCATACACAGCCCTGCCTTCGAAATCCGTCAGCCTGAAACATTTTTTTAACGTGTGCCGTCTCTTCATTATTGGCCAATCGGGGCTCCGCGCGGGGACAGATGTCTAGCGAGATGATCGGTATCAGTTCTTGGGTTTACCAACGAAATATTTCATCTAACTTGCATTAGATTTGTGTTTATTGCTACTCGGCATGAATATCGATCGGTACTAGCCAGAGTTCCTTTGGTGGTTGATATCTGCTGGAGAATCTCCGGACAGGCGTGACTCATGTAGAGTTTGATCTTGCATTTGGATACTTAGAGATCTCAGATTCGATACATGTGCGCTTTCGATTATCTATACATTCTTGAATGAATCCGACCTCTATATTCAATGCGATATGTCACCAATAGCTCCTTGCAAAGGCTGTCACCAATATTAAGTCCTAAATAAGACACCAGTATACTCTATACGTGCGAAAAGCGGCAACAAAAACAACACAGTTACCATAAAACACATAAAAGAGAGCTCTCTTTGTCTCGAGAATGACCACTACGACTACGATTACAGAAATCACTTTCCCAACATTACCAGATAGCACTACCTTCAGATACAAGATCAGAAAGTCAACTGCTACGGATACAGACTTTCTCGTATCCCTCCATCTCAGGGCTTTCGGGGACGAAGTTGACGACGTTATACCTAACAACCCGGACGGCAGAGCCTGGTTATCCGAAGCCTTTCGGGTTTGTTACGAAGAATTCGAGCATCATTGTTTAACAATCGTCGTCGTGGCAGAAGGATTTGACGATAACGATCGCGCACGGATTCCGGGTGAGGGCGAGGTAATTGTGGCTTACGCGAGGTATATCATACCTACCAAAGAAGTCTGGGATAACATGTATTCCTATCCCAAGGCCGTGGGGAACATGAGTCAAGAGAAATTGGACGGTTTTCTTAATGCGTTGGAAGGACAGCACGCTCGGGTGATGGACTGGGATCACGAATCGGGTGGGAGACCGCATATTTGTAAGTTTAAACGGGTGTAGAATACCAACGTGAGACCGTATCTTCCTCAATTGATTGGTTTTTCTTTCCTAAAAATTTAGGGCTTGAAAATCTGGCAGTCAATCCGAAACATAGACGGTTAGGTTTAGGGAGGGCGTTGGTTCAATACGGCTGCGATATCGCGGATTCACTGGGAGTTGAGAGTTATCTGGACGCCTCTGATTTTGGGATGGGTTTATACGAGCGATTTGGGTTTGTGCAAGTGGAAGGAACGGGGAATAGAGCAGTCAGTGCTCCGATGTTAAGACCCGCCCATAAGGAGGGTGTCAGAATTGTTAAATCCTAGTTGGTAAAAAGGTTCTGGTAATAGTAGATGAAATATGATTCGTCCGATGGTTCAGCCATTATATAATATTATTATTCTAGTACATTGGTGGCGCCACATCTATGCTCGCGTATGGTGGCGCAACCTCCTCGTCCCAGCTTTGCACCCTTGTCTCCTCACAATTATTCTTCTGGTTCAAACAAATCTTCTCATTGACCTCCAGCCACTCGAGATTGTAAAGGTCGAAATCGTTCAATTGAGGTATGTCTGAGAGTGATACCTTAAGGTAAGCATAGAGGATGCTGATTCTAATCTCATGCCAAATTTTGTAGCCGTTTGGGGTCGCTATATCTGATGCTGTTGGACGGTTGATCCGGAACGGGAGAGAGTAATTTTCCATCTTCTCGAAAGGAAGGCTTAGATTCTCGTTATCCCTGTGAAGGTCGTGTTCGTTGGAATAAACCAGATGCCGCTCCTCGTAGAGTGCGCTCCGGTGTTGGTCTCTGAAAAGCCCGGCGTGTTGCGGGCAAGGCAAGTGGATATCTTGCGTGCATTCGAAAATCTCCCACTTTATCCGTCGAGTCTGCCAAAGCCTTCTCGCATTCTTGTTAGTGGCTTCTTTGGTCCTCAGCTCCAACTCGAGGATATGTTTTTGATCGTGCGAGATGTAGCTCGGTATCAACATGTTGACTACGAAGCTTGGTGAGGCGCTGCGAACCTGTTTCGCGGTTGGTTCGCTTGGGCAGAGCCTGGTCACAGTCACGCCCTTGACGAGGTCGACAGCATCCGACGAACTGGGCTTCGCGTGGATGGAGATAGCGTACTCTATGCGGCGATGTTCGTCCTGGTGCGTCGCGGGCATATTTCCCGGAATATGGAATATTAGGGGATACGAGTGCACCCCGGGCTCCATTGAAACCCGTTGAGCGCCCAGGAGGTCTTGTTTGTAGACGGTAGTGGTCTTTGTGGAGCATATTTCGCAGTTTTTAATAGCAGCATCGAATAACCTTTCAGTCATTAGGATGCTGGCCGATAGCTCGGAGAGTAGCAGCGTCTTTTGGGTGTTTAAAGTGACGCATCCAGAAATCAAAGAACCTTCAGACACTTTTTGATTACCGACGCATACGACGGAGTTCCCAGCGTCCGGACGAAAATCAATGGACAGCATGGTGTTGCCTCGCGGCGAGTGTGCCTTTGCAAGGGTGCTGCTGTTCGGCATGGTGGCAGGGCTGTAGTTCGACCATTTATTGAGTTATCAGCAAGTAGATAGGTGGCCCAGCAGATAGGAGAGGAACAATATCGAAATTCTAGTAACAGCCGATCGTGATATCGATAAAGATTTTGTCTAGTAGCACCTTTATCACTCTCAAGGTTTAAGGGAGGACGTATCTCTGCGTATTTGTTCTGAAGACAAGATTGCCAAAATCTGGGGTCCGCCCATGTTATTATATAATCTCAGACTTGTGGAGCCGGGCAACCGCGATAGGAAAATGAGCACGCGACACCAAGACGTCACGAGCCATTGGCTGTCCTGCCTCTAGGTCAATTTTGCAAGAAAAATTTTTTCTTTCTTCCCTGGTTTGTGGCGCTGCAACTTCAGCGCACCGACGCAGCCAAATTGTTAGCTGAGGACTGAGCGACCGTATTGGCTCGGTTATAATCCACAATTAAGTAAAAATTTGCCAATAAACTGTCAAACCCTGCAGCTACGAACCTAATATAATCTAGTTGTCGCCAGGAGCTCACGAGTCCAACTTCGGTTCTTTCCGAGTATTGAGGTGGTACAAAGCTTGCAGCCCCAAGTGAGAGACCTGGCCAAGCTTAGAGAACACCAACCAAGACCGTGCAGCAGACGAGATTAGTCACTTATCAAGAAACAGTTACAAACGTCAAATGGATTATTCGGTAGCCGTTCCTAAGATCTAAAACTTACCAAGAATCCCTCACCACTCTCTCCTTGGGGAGTTGCCAATTGAAAGATAGATATATGAATTAGCGAAAAAATAGGCTATTTCTGTTTTGTACTATTGGATGGGTGTACGCGAAAGACATTTTGTTGAAAATATTTTTGTCCACTTTGGGACATTATATCCCACTAAAATGCTAGAAAGCGAGAAATAACAAAATTGACGCAAATTACTGTCTGGCGTTGCCAGACAGTTTGGTTTCGAGACTAGCAAATTACTATATCCCTGACCGCATCTTAATCCAACTCATTCTTTACCAACGAATCATGCCTTCACTCCATTCGTAATACCGCCATCACTGTCGCCGGATCACCTTACAGAGCTTGGTCTGTCCAAGTTAACTCATTGTTGCTCGTATATCGAATACAATCCGGTATCATTCTCAAAAACGACGTTTTAGAAAGCACATCGTGAGCGACAACGACGCGGTTTCCTATGCCCCCGAATCAAGCGACGCTGTCGCGACACGTCGATGCAGCTATTTACGGATCTGTTGATTAAAACGGGCAGAAATATGCTTCCACCAAAATTGCAATGATTGAGCCCATTAGCTAAAAGAAGAGGAAAGAAGGGAAAGAAGCTACTGATGCGGTTCTTTATAAGGTTCTAGGATGGGGTAAAAAGAATTGTGATGAAAAAAAGTAATTGATATTGCTTTGTATAGACTTGTAAGTCGGGATAAAATGAAGTGAGGTGAAGAGGTGGTCATAGATGTTATGCTATAGGGTTAGTTGGCTGGGACAAGAAGAAACGTGGTACTGTTTGAGCTGATGTACTTACCTATAGACAGTGTATATATACACTGTCTTCTTGACAGAACAGTATGTTGTTACTTGAAACCCATGGAAGTTCTACTGTCGCTCTACAAGAAAAACACTACGATTTAAAGTTTGACTGTTGAACTATAGATCATGATCCAAGCACTTCCATTCACTCCTAGCTCATCATCTTCAGACATAGAGGTTGTGATGTTAAGATTGAAACAGGGCGATTCAATGCATTAATGCACAAAAGCTCGATCAAACCAATGTGTCTGTGTTTGCACGACTGAAAGGAGAGGACTTATTACTGTCAGGGCCGTAAAGCGCTGTCTCTGCCAGCCTACATTTTAAAAAAACTTAGGAAGAAAAAAAAAATCGGGATCTTTGTGTGGTCTATTGGTAGTGAATTTATCATGGAATGACAGTTTATATAGTGTTGTATGGTACCGACGGTAATTTATACCATTTTGCGCAATGGCAAGAGTCTTCCACCCGAGTCGTGATATATATAGAGACGTGAAACACCCTGGCTTGCAACATTACCGTCCGCATCTAGGCCAGTTTTAGTCTAAAGCTGAGACTGAAATTGCTTAGTCTCGGGACGCAGGGGCAGCGTCCCCGAGACTAGAAAATGCTAATAGCTAACTAGCAACTAAAAAGGGATTAGTCAAGTTTTAGTGTGTTCGTGTTTATTACCATTTGATACCGGATCTAAGCCACTCCTGGCTTCGGGATTTATACCAACCTCAATCATCTCCCTATTACCTAATTCTTTTTCTCAAGATATAGTGATATTTCTATGAGCTCTAGTCTATTTGTGAGGCAAGTATAAAATTCAATCATTGGTATGGTTTTTTTTTTTGTTAAGGTCATGAAAAATGGGTAGGTGGCAGCAACATGTGTTTTGTTTTACCACTCGGCAGATTGGACCTGTCTTTTGACGGAAATAAGTAGCTACTTAGCACCTCCCGAAAAGGGTAGTCAACAAGGTAGAACCGGAAAACTCCCCACAGTCCTGGGAAACCATGAAGCATATGCTTGCATGATATGTCTTCCCCGCAAGAATTTCTAGCTTCCGTAGTGATTGTGTATCCTACCCTCGATGGCATGCGATTTATATATCGAACTTCTTTGGGGTCTGAAAAAATCTATATAAGGATTGAATTGAACGCTCATCCGAATTATTTCCTTCAAATCATATCATTCCATTCACTCATACACATTCAAGCCCAGACGCAGAACGCCTACCAGACCTTTCTATCAATATAAACTAGAAAATTATCTACTATTAAACCCTAAAATCAAGATGAAGATCTCTACTTTCATTTTCCCATTCCTCGCAGTCGGTGCGCTAGCCGCACCGCATGTTCAAGTAGCAACAAACGTTGAACCCAACGATATTGCCAAACGAACTTTCGGCCACCCTCCTGAAATATACCCTTCATATATTAAGAAAGAGTTCCAGAGACACCAATGCCAGCAAGAACTTGCCTACAAGCGTAATATGCTTGCAAAATATCGTAAGGATCGCGTTGCAGGCGTGGGTCTTTTAAGACACCCCATCCCGATACCTCAGGTCGGGCAGGCACTGGAAGAACTATTAGACGAAGCTATAAAGAAAAAGGGTAGGGAGGCTTGCCTCAAACAAAGCTATTCGATTCTAATGCCCGATGGCGATATCACACAACACCTCAAAGATGAGGATCTCGAAAAATACTCATCTTGTCTATCGCGTCAAAAGAAGGATGCCTGCCCGAAGCCTAGCCTGGATTATATCCACCATCAGGGTTTGTAAATGGTTTGTGATGTTTTTGTATACTTGGGGGTAGCTAAGTTTGGCGCTGAGCGGCTGGCAGCAATACTGATAGCGGGAAGATGGAAAAGGAGGGGAGGGGATTAGGCGCATGAGAAATGAGTACAAATCAATTATATATTATCTTTGTCCAAGGTTAAATAGAGGACACAAACTATAAACCTTCAATGTATAGTTAGACAACTTTTTTTTACTCTTTATCAAAATCCTCTTTACCAAAATCTAAAAAGTACAAGGTGTTAAACCAGGGACATTATCTGAATAATACACTATGTTGATTAATTAATGTCACCCATCCATGCCACGGCTGAAGAAGATATTTCAATATCGACCAAGAGGCGGAGTTGATACGACGCTTCTACTATGACAAAAAGCGTAATTACAACCGCACAAGCTTACGTGAAGAGGAACTGTTGGTCTACGTTTATCACTCTGAGGCGGATCGCCCGAGTATTGAGGTGGTACAAAGCTTGCAGCCTAAGTGAGAGAGATGGCCAAGTTCAGAGAACGCCAATTAAAACCCTACAGCAGACAAGATTAGTTACTTGTCGAGAAACAGTTACAAACGTGAAATGGATATAAAACTGGCCAAGGATCCCTCACCGATGTTGGCGACTCCCATAATCCGAGTCGCATAAAAGTGGTGAGAAGCGCATGCGGTTGCCTGGTACCAGACAACCCAAGTCAACGTGCATCCTTGAACTACCATGGTGGTTGTAGTTCAAGGATGCACGTTGACCCGGACGACCACCCGGGGATTGAAACGGCTGAACGTTCGGCTCATGAACAACAACTCTAGGAACTCCTTATTTCACGATCCCAAGCCTGGCAAACCTGACCTCACATACGCGAAGAGCCGGGAATTTGAAATCGGGGAGTTAAGGTAAATTACTCAAAAAAGGCCGTACTCCCAAAAATCAATAATCGGAGAAAGAAGTCGGTGATATACATATCAACACCAGGAATCGAGAATATGCGCATATGTGGCAGATCATTCATTCAACATGGCGGCGCGGCGACGTAGCGAGCACCAACCACATGGCAAAATATTGACGCAATTCGGATAAGCATCATTGAGAGCTTTCTATACAGGTCACATATAGATACCTATAAGTATACATCATATCTTCCAATCCTCCGGTTCTCAGCTCAAATCCAACTGGCCAGTCTCTCGCCGTCAATAATCCTAGTTTAGAATCCTCGTTTAGAATCCCACGACGCCCCCATCCTGAGGTAAGAGTTTTCCTGCCTCCGCTTGACGGTCGATCATGTATCAGTGTACAATAGCTAACTCTACTCGTGCCAGAATACAATCCCGCATCTCCCAGCTATATATACATATTACCCCCCCTCTAGCTGCAGCGCTGCATTAACATACGTGGCCCCCCAAGAAACAACCCCGACAATGAGGTACGGCATGTTCGAAACTCAGAGGATAATCGTGGAAAGATTAAAAGGACGTCAAGATGAGCACGTATACTTCAAGACTATCGGAACCCGAGCGTACGCGACCGATCACATCGAGCACGTACCTTATCACCCGTGGGCGTTTAAAAAGGAGAAAATATTGCATTTCGTGTCTTATTCTCGAGAAGAGCCCCTGGCCGAGAGAGCATCGCATTGGCCAGGGAATTTGAAGTTTGATACGGAAGGGGGTATCGCATTTTACTGCCACGATGCGATGGGCGAAGACAGCAAGTCGTCGCCCAGGTTGATTTACTTTTCTTCCCTTAATAGTCTCGAGAGCGTCCGCGCTTTATCCACGGATGTTGTTTGGGATGTGGTTTATCAGAAAGGAGAGGAATATGATTATGAAGACTGTTTTCGGGCTAGCGTTATAAGAGCGATTGGGAGATGTAGGGCTTCGTCGGCGCCTTGGAAGATACGGCCACTGCTTTACGAGGATGAGGTACTTCAAGGGCTTTATCTACGAAGCTGGACAGCGAGAATTAAACATTGCCTTCGGCGGAGGTTCGGTCCAAAAAAAGAAGGAGAAATTAGTGATAAGGTACCTCTTGTGCAAAGACGTGGTGAGACGTGAGTATATCCGTTGGTCTATAAGCAAGTCCCAAGAGAGACTGTTTATGGATTCAAGTCCTGGGAAGTACTTCTCAATTAAGCAAAAATATAATGCAGAAGCTTCTGTATATGATCATATTTAATGATAGTAGATGTATACTAGCCAAGTATCCCGATATAAGGATACGTGCAAATATCCATTATAATATTATAAACACGCAGTTCATTCTCGGTAGTTTGCATAGAGACCGTTGGAGCAGGCAAGTAAACGAAGCTACAGGTAGGTGGGTAGATTGGCTGGCTATGAAACATATAATTATATTAGCATAATCAACAAGGGAGGGTGATCTGTGGTGGAAGAGAAGTCCGCGGCTTTCTAGAATCACCTGATAAATATAGGTATATTTAGCAGAAAGTAGAACCGTACTCTTGTCCACTTATACCCACTTCCGTCTGCTATAAATCTTGCGTAGATATAACGAAGTCGCAATTGCAAACTTTTGAAAACGCAAAATGGAGTTAAGTTCCACCTTTTGGAGATACCCGGGTGATTATTATTTCTGTACTGATTCTTGAGCTGTATAGAAACGAGCTTCCGCCTCCGGTCCTATTCAGGGAAAGAGGTAGGCATTTCCATGAATTAACCTCTGGGTTTGTTCATAGATCCTGATACGTATACTAGGTCCAGCGAGGGCAAGCGGCCAAGAAGCCGCGGGGGAGCCGAGTTCCGATAAAAGGTTGCTTATCGCCCGGATTCGCCAACTGGAGGCCCAATTGGAAGCCGAAGAGATGTGGTACAAAAGCCCTAAGTATTGCCAGGGCTTGATGACCAGTGTGTTCATCTCGGGGGTAGTGTTCTTCTTGGACTTGATGATGTCGGATTTCGATCACCAGGAATCGGATAGTGGCGGAGACTATGAGAAGAGCAAGAGATCCGAAGGGTAAGCGCCAAGACTTCTTGAACACTATGCATATCAGTCTCCCTTTACTGGAATCTACAGCTTGTAGATATCTTGTAGGGTTCGCATGATGACGGGCCAGGAGGTGCGGAGGGGCTTTTTATGGACCTGGGGAAGGGGTCTGAATATGAATATTAATGTATAGTATCAGTCGCGCGGATTAACTTTTGTAGATATGGCCTGCTGGTACAACCCAACGGACGTGAGAATACATGACGTACTCCTCAATTTTGAAAAAGCGCGGCACCCTATATGATATACATCAGCGGTTGGTAGCACTTTACCGAAGGCTGGACGCGGAGTCATGTTGTGAATGGGAGACTACCGAAAGAGGAAACCAGATGGATTGATACAGATTATCTCGGAAGAATAACGTGAAACCCTAGCCGGGGCGCCTTGTTGGTGTCAGCGTGCGAGGGGACGCGGAGGGTCCGTGTTGGTGAGCGCGAGCTGAGGGCGAATCAGCAGCCGGATTGGCTGGTATCGTTTCTCCTTTAGTTCGCGCGGCCAATGGTGTCGCGTCAGGGCACTTGGGCTGCCGTTTTGGGAAGCCAAATTAAAAGGGACCCGCCAGATTAAATATCACCACCTCCCTCGTCTCTCTCCCTCTCTCACACTCACTTCTACTCACTCACTTCTCGTCGACTACCGTTCGCTATTCAACCGACACTCCTGACAGAGAGAAGACGAGTTGGAAGACGCCGAAAGTACGCTCGTTGCGATCTCCTCGATCACCGCCCTTTGGAACGTCCCCTCAACACATTTCCCTCTTTGTTTGTTTACACCGCACGCTTCACCGACACGCTTCACTTCAACAACCACTCCAACCACTGCAACCGCCCTTCCAGCCGGCCTTCCCTACCAACAACCACAACCACCGCAATGGCCGCCGCTGCTTCTCTCAGAAAACGCACCCGCTCGGCCTTCGAGTCTGACCGTATGTCATCCTCCTGTCTCTCACAAGAACCACCGCTAACTCGTATCAGAACCCCCATCTATCCCCACCAAACGTCGTGCCACTCGACGAGCAGTCATCAAGAGCAAAGAAAATGTCATCACCATCTTCTCCCCGCCCGAGGACATCCCCTCTTCTACCAAGACCCGAGATGTCGCCGCCCAAGATGCCATGGACGTCGACGCCAAGTCGTCACCGCTCAAGCCCTCCAGTCCTTCCAAGAAAAACGTCGGCTCACCCGTCAAAGTCAACGATCTCTACAAGATTTCCAAACCCGGTACGTTCTATCGACCTTTTGTTATTTGCTTGTATGTTGAAATTTGAAATTATCGCTAACGTTGGCGTGTGCAGTGTTCAACGCGGAAAACGCGAAGAAACCAGCCCCCTCGACCCCCAGCAAACGCGACCGCATCCAAGTTCTCCCCATAACCCCCCGCCACCGCGTCCTCCTCCCCGGAACCGCGAAGCGTACCCCGAAAACGCCAGCTGGGAAAATCATCGACGTTCTCACTCCGGGTACTCCATCCACTCCATCCTCCAAAACAATCTTCACCGCCGGAAAGAATCTCTTCGTCCGAAGTTCCGCGCCTGGAAAACTCATCGGCCGTGAAAAAGAACACGGTCAACTCTCGAAATTTCTGAAAAACAAAGTGGAGAAAAAGATCGGGGGATGTATGTACGTGTCCGGACCACCGGGTACCGGCAAAAGCGCTCTGCTGGCAGACGTTATCGCCGAAACGTCGACCGATAGTGTTAAAATGGTCTACGTCAACTGCATGGCCACCAAAGATCCTAAGGGAATATACTCCAAACTCGCCGAAGATTTCCTCGGCGACGAATCGGTGCTCGGAAACTACGTCGACGAATTGGAGAAACTGTTCGTTCCGAAAAAGAAATCTACATCCGATGTCTCAATCGTCGTCCTCGACGAGATTGATTCCCTGCTCACCAAAGATCAAGAAATCTTGTACAAGATTTTCGAATGGTCGTTCGAAAAGAATTCCAAACTGGTCCTCGTCGGTATTGCCAACGCGTTGGACTTCACGGATCGATTCCTCCCACGTTTGAAAGCAAGAAATTTCGAACCAACGCTCCTCCCCGTCCTCCCATACACCGCCGACCAAATCGCCCAAGTAATCACATCAAAGCTCAAATCCCTCAAAGACGAAACCTCCGACGAAGCGTGGGTTCCCCTAATCCACCCTTCAGCCATAACCCTCTGTTCGAAAAAAGTCGCCCAATCAACCGGCGATCTGAGAAAATGCTTCGACATCTGTCGCAAAGCCATCGATATGGTCGAACACGAAACCCGAACGAAACTAGCAGCTCAGGAAAAACAAGCTTCTGATGATTCCACCGGTGTCGAGAATACACCTACTAAGGGCGGGAGCACACCCATGTCCATCACACCCGTCAACACGCCCCGGAAACCATTATCGGAAACAATCGTCAATAATAACTCTACACCTACGAAGATTATCGGGAGGGGTAGCGCTATGCAGGGGTTAACCGCCTTATCCGCGCCACGGGCGACGTTGGCTCATATCGCGAGGATTTCCACGACTTCTTTCGGGATCACTTCGAACACGAGGTTAAAGACGTTGAACATCAATCAAAAGGCGGTGGTTTGCGCGTTGGTGGTGTTGAGTCGGAAATCTAACGGTGCGGGGGTGTTGGTGAAGGATTTGTGGCAGAGGTATTTGGAGTTGTGTAAATCGGATAGCGTGCTATTCCCGACGGTGACGAAGATGGAGTTTTTGGATATTTTGGGGGGGTTGGAGGCTGTTGGGGTTGCGGAGGTTGATGGGGGTAGTGGGAACGTCGGGGGTGTGACGCCTAGTAAGAGAGGGAGGGGGAAGGGTGTGGGGAAGGAGGAGAGGATGATTCGGGCGACTGTTAAGGAGGAGGAGGTTAGAGGGGTTGTGGGGAGTGATGGGGGGCAGGTTTTGTTGAGGATGTTTACGGAGGGTTGATTGTTTTCTGTTTGAGTATTGATTTTTCTTCCCTTTGATAGGTTTTTCTCTTAGTAGTCGAGCGTGAGAGGAGTTTTGAATTCAGAATCACCGTTTGTTAGCGAAGCATTGTTGCTGTTGCGGATGTTAATATGTTATATGAATATATATTTTATATACTGTTATAAATCTAATCTACTAGTATACCTTTACTTATTCAATACTCGTTCGTGATCATGATATGCTATTGTTATGGTTACAGCGGGGCATACGTATGATTATTTGATACATGCTCGTTCAGGCGGCTGGATAGGATGCGGTTGGCGGATAATGGTATTGATATCCTGCTGATGCTGCGCGGTAGTATGGATAGTAAGCTCCGTTGCGTTTTATATGTTGATATTGAGATTGGTGGGTATTCGGGTGGTAGGCGTATGCGTAGGGGTATGGGTTTACCCCGTCGGTTCGTTTTTGGAGGGGTGGGTTTTGAGGGTTTTGAGGGTTTGGGGGGTATTGTGGGTTTTGAGGATTTTGGGGGATGTCTGTCGGTATCGTTGGTGGGTTTGATGGTTGAGATGATGGTAGAGATGGTTGCGTGGGGGATATTTTGTGGATTTCGGGTCCGTTGGCGGGCATTGTCATCGCGTCTGGTTTTTTGCCCGGGCCGCCGGGTTGCATGCCTGGTGGCATATTCGGTGGCATATTCGGAGGCATGTTCGGTGGCTTTTGTCCTGGTGGTAGGATTTGGAAGCCCGGTGGGAGTTGGCCGGGGTTCATTCCCGGAGGCATCATACCTGGTGGCATCGGATAGCCTGGAGGTCCACCTGGTCCTCCTGGCCCTCCTGGTCCTCCTGGTCCCATCCCGGGAGGAAACATACCCGGAGGACCCATATCTGGAGGCATCATACCAGGCGGAAACATACCGGGTGGCATCATACCCGGAGGCCCCATATCAGGCGGCATCATCCCAGGAGGTCCCATATCCGGTGGCATCATGCCCGGAGGAAACATGCCTGGCGGTCCCATATCCGGAGGCATCATACCGGGTGGCATCATGCCTGGCGGGAATATACCGGGTGGCATCATCCCAGGTGGTCCCATACCAGGCGGTCCCATACCTGGAGGCATCATACCTGGTGGTCCCATACCCGGTGGCATCATACCAGGCGGCATCCTCCCAGGTCGTTTCCCACCACCCCGTCTCTCTAGAATATTACCATCATCTCCCTCGAATACATCTTTACGACTATCATCCTCTCTCCTCGCGTGCCGTCTAAACCTCCCGATGGGAGTACTACCCGACACATCCGCAGACCTTCGGTCGATGCCTCCGAGATTTCTGAAGGTCGGTGTAGCCGTCACGGCGGATATGAGGAGTGGGGTTATAAGTAAGATAGATTTCATCTTGGTGATTTTATCTCACGATGTGAATATATATCGTTGGGTGGGGTATAAGAGGATGTTATAGAGATATGAGAAAATCAGCGTTACCGGCACGCTAGTTACCTGCCAGAGGTACGAAGTGAAGAAATTATCAAATAAAAGAAAGACGTGTTATTTGAAGAGTGGAGTAGAGCGGATTGAACTGTGATGATGAGAAAGAGGAGTATTTCGAGGATAACGTTGTCGGTTTATATACATTTGTTGACTGTATAAATATGGTCATAATATCCATATTCAACATCGGTTAAAAGATGATGGAATGGTAGAAACCAGCCTTCAATGCATGTATCCTTGGTGACATTTAGGAGTGGACCGATGATACTGGAAGGATCGAGTACGACGAGGGAGAAGTTGAGATCCGAGATCTGAGACTTGAGTTTTGGTATATTTCTGCGGCGAAGGATTCTTTGTTACTTCTGGATTGAATTAAAGTTAGCCGTATAGCAGGGATCCGAGTGCGATGTCAGCGTGTCCGAGAATTTTAGGGGGGAAATATGCATTATGCCGGCCCGTCATCGTGCATTCTCGCTTCCAAGTTTAGTATTATTATTAGCTTCTCAATATGTTCTTTCGGAGGATATGTTACCAGGTATCGTTGTAGGATCACAGATGCTAGGATTGGATGTCGTTAATATATGTGATGCACGTGTTGGATTTTCGTCAATGCGGACGTCCTGGAGAATTTCCTCTTTGGGATGTGTTTTGTCGTGTTGGTCCAATCAGCGGGTCTGGAGCAGCGGAGTTGAGACAAGCGTGATTCTTCGACCAGGAGGTTTACGAAGATTCGGAGGAGTTTCGGGAAGGGTTTCGGATGAGGAATTTATAAGTTTATTCTACCCGAGTCGCGACGTTGCGAATGTGTAATGTTAAAATTGGGTGGTTTCTCTTAATAGATTCCACTTGAGGCTCGAATGCCCATGCGATGATAGTCCATTGATTCGATTACTTCATACTCCTAGCGATTCAGTCCATTCAAAAATCCATTCTACAGACCAGTATAGCAGAACGATAAAAATGACATCTCAAAGAAGCACAGGCAAAGCCCCGACAGGGCTCATTTCAAAGCGCGGCGCCTGGACCTCATCCTCATCCTCATCCTCATCCTCATCCTCAAGATCCCGACGATATATATACTTCTTCCTCCCCCGCGACGCCTTCACCACATCCGACATATCCTGCCCGGGCATCCCCTGCCAATCGGTGTAAGTATTATTAACCCTATTACCACCCCCATCCATCGCCACGCAATGATAATTCCCGTTTCCGATGTCGTACGCCACCGCGACCTCTCTTTCGCCTACTGTGTATCGTTCCGGCGGTGGGCGGTCGGATACGTGTAACCCCATTGCGCGGGCGTTGGAGTCGACCTGTTGTTCGGTGAGGCCGCCGGAGTTGTGGGGCGCCGGTGGGGGGATGGTGGGTTTGGTTTGGGAGATGTAGTCGAGGCTGTAGCCGGAGGCGTAGGTCAGGGCTAGATGGGCGCAGTTGCTGTTGTTGCCGGAGGGGTTGTAGGGGTTGTAGGGGGCGGGGATGGTTTGGTCTTCGAGGACGGCGGTGAGGCCGTGGAGGTCGAAGGTGGAGGGGTCCTCGATAGCATTTGAGGGTGGGAGGGTGTATCTGTTATTGTTATAGACGTTATAGGAGCTCCTGGGGTGGTGGTAGCCGTCGTCTGGGTCGTCGGTGTAAGGTTTGGAGGTATGCCGTTTGGATTTCCGTTCCTCGTGGTAGGTGGTGGCACGGGGCATTGTAGTTATTTTAATTATATATACTATTTAAATAAGTATATAAATATTCATATATACAGACAGATATATAAAATATTCGTAGTCTTGTAGTTCCTGTTCTTTGTTCTCTAGGTGGCAGTTTCGACGATAAACCACGATTGAATCCACCAGCCCATTGAACTTATATCATTTTAAACTTGGGAATATATTGTAAACTAGCAGCCTTCGGGAAGCGCGCGGGATCCGTGTCAATGTTCGAGTGGTTGGACATCTACTCGACATGCGTAGACGTTTATCGATAAACGTCTACGCATGCAACTTGCAACGGGGTGGATAGAACGTAACGAATATGTCAAGGTGAGTCGGCGTTCATGTATGAGTAAAACGTGGCTTCGAAGTCTTGAGTTGACGTATACTTTGGTGGACCCTGAAGAGAACCAGGGGAATATGCAACAGCGTACGCAATATACCCTGATATCGCATTTCTGTAGCTGCAATTGGGCGTGGAGGAATAACAGCGTTTATCTCTATCTCCACAGCTGCTCAATGGATGTTGGGGTCTGTATCGATATGATGACACTCTGGATTGGCTTCCAAATGACAATGCCCTTAACTCACATTCAATCCTGCACAAAGCACAAATGCAGCCATATCACACTTATTGAAATACGAAATAAACACTGGCTGCTGTGAACTCGTCGGGGCGACTGGTAATTTACTGGAGTGGTTACTGGAGTGCAAGTGGTTGCCCAGCCGTGGTGTTGTGTAGTTGTGACACCAACACGGCGGGGCACATCGCGTTACTTGCTCCATCCATGTCCCTCCCACCACCACCGTCCTCGTTTCCTTACTTACCGGATCGCAGCATCGTGACGGCTCTTACCTCCGCCGTAGATGCAGCTGCCAGCCATCCATCATGGGTAGAATCGCCTACCTTTACCTCCTGACGCTTGGCCGGCAGCCCTACGAGCCCCCGCAACACCACCGTTCGAGATCCAGTCGCTCGAGATCAGCTGGTACCTCCACGACACCAGCCAACCCCCCTTCCACGACACCCGCGAATGCCTCACAAACTCAGCTTTCTGATACCCTGCAAGCTACGGAATCGAATAATGTACCTGCAGCGCCGGCAGCTGCAAGCGTACCACCTGCGACACCCACATCCCCATCTACATCGACGGCACTAGTCCCGGCACGTCCCGCGCAAGTGTCAATCGACCTCCAACGGTCCCTCCGTAAAGCTCAAAATGACGTCCTTAATACAATCGGTATGCAGTTACACAAAGGGGGCACGAAACGTGACCAGTCGCGTGCGGAGAAATCCGCGCTGCAAGAGAAGGAGGATGATATGGGTTTACTCCTCGGAGGCATTGATCTTGCGTGCATGTACTTCTTCACTTGGCCATTGATCGGAATACGGAACGAGCTGCAGGTAATCCTATTTCTTTCCATTTGGTTCCCTTTCGTTGATACATGTGCTAATTATGGTTTTGTATTGGGTAGACTTTTCAAGCGCTGGATCATATCTCGTACACTGCTCTTCTTCGATTGCTTGTGAAAGAGCGCACGATTTTCGACTGCTTTGCTGGGGTGTCGGCGCATATAATATATCAACTGGTCAACGTGCTACGGGAATATCTCCAATCGCTTTTGTTCAAATGGCTTAAGAAGCAGACGATATTCCGGGACCCCAAGACCAGGAAACCGAATCGGCGGGTCCTGAATCTCATGTACAAAGGGTGTGTTTATTTTCATTTATTACGAGTAGGAGGTCGTACTGATTTTAGTTATGCAGGATGACGCTTTCCGCTTTTTTCTTGATATACCCTATCTACCGCCATTCCGTTCTCCAATCCCTCCATCTTATCCCTGCTACTCCGATACTCCCACCAGTCACCGACTTCATTCCCTTCCGCTCTTTCGGCAACCTTCCTTGGATGTCGATAATTGCATCATTACTCTCTCCCTCCACATATCTCGAATCTCCGTACATCTGGTCACTACTTCAGCAGAAGGCTGTATTCAGATTACACATTCTATTTCTCAATATTTTCAACCGGAACCTCCCACGACCGGATAAATTTGAAAAGGCGGAATTAAGCGCTGGATTCGTCGTTGGTGAAGCGGATTACGACGAGTTCTTGAATTTGACAGACGATGAAGGGGAAGTCGGCGAAATAGGGGTGGGGGAAGGTGACGAAGAACTCACAGCTGTGATGAACGGACGTCCTAACGGAGTAGTGGATGGTATTAACGGCGTCATGGAAGGAGGAGGACTTATGGGTAGCGCGGGCGAATGGATGCCATTCCCTGTTGATGAAACCGCCGGGGTGGGGGTTGATTCCACGCCAGGACCATCCGCACGACGACGGAGGAGAGGGAGTAGTACTGCTATACAGACTTTTACGGCTACCATCACACCCGACACGCCGGTTCTCGAACGACATCCGGACAGCGGGAGTAATAGTGGGTTACCGGGTGACGATAGCGGATATTTGGACCCGAACGGGTTCGGTCACGGTGATAACGATGATGCGAGGTCTGGGATATCGGAGATCGAGGTGCAAGTTACGACTAGCATGGGGGGATCACCGGCACCAATGAGTTTGGAAAGACAGGATCATGAGCATAGTAATCATAACGGGCACGTTCATCATCACCACGGAACCGGTGGGAGGGGTAGGGGGAGGAGGGATAGAGATGGGAGACGGTATAGGAATAGTCATTTGTCGACGCATCCTGTTGAGGTTTTAAGTAGTCATATGGCCGATACGGTTGCGATGGCGTTGACGTTGGCGTTTGAGAGTATGGTCATGAGAGCGAATGCTTTGACGTTGTTTAGGGGTGCGGAAGGTGGGGAGGTGGTGTTACCGAGGAGTAATATGTTGGTTTTGGCGGGGAATGCTGGGATGTTGGGGTTGAGTGGGGCCGGGTTATTGGGGACGAGGGTGGTGGGGGGTAAAGTTAGGAGGACGGGGGATGTGGGGATGATGTTTGGCATCTGGGAGACGGGGAGTAATTGGGTGAGTGTTAGTAAGGCTTTGGTGATGGAATGGGGTCTTGCTTGGGGGTTGTTCGAGGTGGCTTATTATGTTAGCAAGTGGGTGGGAGTGGCGTGGTATGGTTATCGGTCGTGATTACGATGGCTATTGGTATTATTCATACGGTTGTATATTATGTAGATCTCAAGAAGACTCTTCGTAATCTAATAGATAGCTAATATGCTATTGCGAGGTTTGGCATTCCTCTTTCTTCTCTTCGGTAGCCTAAATTTGCTTAACGCCGACTCCAACTTGTGTTCCGAAATACTGATGAAAAGACTACGCGGCCGCCTTCTTTTTTGGGTCTCTTCGTCGTTCCCATATCTGTGATTCAAGATTACAAGTTAGCAGGGCCCTTGCTATAGCGTATGGAGGGTGATTGTACCTGTATGTAACTCTCTCCTAAGAACAAGATTTCTTTTCGGATCTCTTCCACGAACAAGTCTTGCACTTGCACCCACTCGTCTCTACCCTTATCCTTCAACTGTACTTTATACGCGTGTCCTTCCTCACCAGCTTCCGATTTCACATTACCACCCGCTCCTTTCTTCGTTACACTTTCATGAACGATATTCGCGACTAGATCGTACCATATCGGTCCCGTCGCTCCCTCGGCGTATGGTGACATATCCAACGACGTCGACGGGAATGTGACGATGGTTGGATTCTTCTCAAACACAAACTTGTTTTTCGAGAAGCGTTTGATGTGGAAGATTAGGTACGGAGGTAAAGGTTGTAATAATTTATATCTCCTCCGTTGTCCGAGGAGTTCCTGCGCCTTCCGGCCGTCGTACTTTGAGAGTATCGCTGTGAGAGGCACCTGTGGGATTATATTTTTATCCATTTCGTCTTGGAATAGCGGCGCGGGTGGTAGTTCGAGGGTGAGCATCATGTATCTCTGCAGGTCTGTTTTGACCTCACCGGCGTCTTCGAAGCGTAACCGATCGCTGGCGTCGGCTTTGGCGGTGATCGCTTGTGATTCGATCCGGAGTTTTCCTTGGAAGACTTTCTGCACGATGCTTGATCCCGGTGTCGTTTTTGAGCCGCCGAGGGAGAGGTGGAGGTTGTTTATGAACCAGGAGAGGAAGTCGATGGGGTCGGATTGGGCTGTTAATGTGAACTTTTTGGAGGATCGGAGGGAGATTTCTTGGAGTAATTCGTGCGGAGAGACGTGGCCTCTGAATGCTCTAGAGTTCCATATTTTTCGAACGAGGATCGAGAACCGTTGTGCTATATTTGAGATTAGTCAAGTCGAATCATGGTAGGGGTTAGGGAATAGCATACCTAATTCAGGCCGCGAGGACAGGTTTTCCAACATCATATAGTTTCGTAGAGGCATGACATGTGCTAACGCGTGCACCACAACGTTGAGATAATCGTTCTCTTTGATATTATTTAATCCCACAAAGCCGGGTGTGTACCTCTTTCCGCTCAGATCCCACTTTCGCGCTTCCTCTTTATCCAGCTTCGCGACATCTTCTTTCGTGTATGTTGGGTTTACGACGTATTTGATGTCGTCGAGAGACTTTTGCTTGACTTCGTAGGATTCCGGGAGGACATAGATGCGTAAGGTGGCGATGTTTATGAAGACGTGGTGGTTTTCGTCGAGGGCGTGGAAATAGGCGTGGGAGTTTTGGCCGCGGCCTTGGAAGTACTTTCCGCACACGAGGCAGGCGTAAACGTTGATATTTGATAGGGAGATTGAGCATAGTTTTTCGAAGTCGAAGTCCAGTAGATTTCGGTTCACTAATGATTCGTCAGTCCGGGGTTTCGATCGATAGAAGGCAGCTACGGCATACCAGTGTCAAGGTAGAGGTCTGAGAACTCGGGGGGAGGACCATCCTTCCACTTCTTCGCCTCGCTTTCCACGACCATATCTTCCATCTCATCTTCGCCTTCGTCGTCGGCAACTGTCGCTTGCAGGTTCAGCCTGCTTACGCCATTGGCTGGCGTTTCGGAGTTCAGCAGCTCTTCCTCGTCGGCAATGCTGTCGGTTTTGACGCGCTTGTGTCGCGGGGAGTCGATGCCCGATAGCACCAACTCCTCCAACGTCTGATCGGGGGCGCGCTTGGACATCTTGTACAGCTAACTTGTTAGCCTGTGTAATACGAACTCGGCGCGATTGGATTTTGCGTCGGCGCGAGAGAATGCGTACCTTGCAATGTGCCTGGCGATGGTGTTTGTATGGGAAATGACTGGTGTTGAGTTTTGCGTGTCGCTGTGCCCAAAAAAGCAAAGTGCGGGAGCTTACGTCGGGGCGGGCAGCTCTCGCAGCTCCGTCTTCTCGACCTCACAACCTCAACATTCACCCATCCCCATTCGACGACATTGCTCATAGCAAGAGACGGACGCACGGTTAGTAGAGAGTCTCCTATCGTGTGTCTGCTCTATATCATTACCCTCGACCATCTATCTCGACCGCAACAATGGCGAACCCGGAAGTCAACCTGCTGTTCCACCAGCCTATTGTTGACCATGCCTTCTCTGCGGACCGCTCTGTGCTTGCCGTCACCAAGGATAACTCAGTGGAGCTCTATCAACGGGACGGACATGGCTTCACCTTAAAGGACGAGCTCAGGGGACACGATTTGGTGGTTACCAGCGTCGATATTGCGCCGAACAGCGGAAAGATTGTGACTTGCTCTCAGGGTGTGTAGAGGACCGTCTCGTCAATGTCGTTATTGTTATTAATTCTTATTCTCAGACCGAAATGCCTATGTCTGGGAGCCAACTCCCAGTGGATGGAAGGAAGCTCTTGTGCTTCTCCGGATCAACCGTGCCGCCACGTTCGTCCGCTGGTCCCCTTCCGAAGCCAAATTTGCCGTCGGTTCCGGTGCTCGTGTGATTGCGGTCTGTTACTTTGAAGAAGAAAACAACTGGTGGGTTTCGAAGCATCTGAAGAAGCCAATTAGATCTACCATTCTATCTCTTGACTGGCATCCGAACTCGGTTCTCCTCGCCGCTGGCTCTGCGGATGCCCACGCCAGAGTATTCTCCGCCTTTATCAAGGGTGTTGACCAACGACCCGAACCATCTGCCTGGGGTGAAAGACTCCCTTTTAATACTGTCTGCGGTGAATTCTTGAACAACAGCGGAGGCTGGGTTCACGACGTAGCTTTCAGTCCTAGCGGAAATGCCTTGGCGTTCACTGCTCATGACAGCAGTATCACTATTGTGTACCCATCCGCACCCGACCAACCGCCACAGGCCGTTATGAGTGTCAGCACACACCAACTGCCATTCACCACACTGACATGGATTACCGAAGAGGAAATTGTGGCGGCCGGTAAGTCTTGCAGCGGCTTCTTTATGCCGTGCTCCCCCCTCCTTCCTCCCCGGCTTCTAGAAATCCCAGAATGTTTCAGATATGTTCAAGCAATCGGCAACTAACGAGCAAACCCTGCATCACAATAACTGTTATAGGCCATGATTGTGAACCGTTCCGCTTCCGCGGCTCCATCTCACAAGGTTGGAGTTCCTTGGGTGCGCTTGATTCCTCCAAGTCTCGATCTTCATCGATTGCTCGGGAATCGTCTGCCCGCGACCTGTTCAAGCAAATGGACTTGAAGGGCAAGAGTGTTAACACGGCTGCCACGGATGATGTCCAACTGAAAACTATTCACCAGAATACCATTACGGCCATCCGCCCATACGAGGGTGACGCCGCCCAGGGCGGCGTAAAGAAGATTAGCTCGAGCGGGATAGACGGCCGCATCGTAATCTTTCCGATTGGAGGTGCCCGACCATCGTTCGCGCACTGATAAAAAGACGACGTAGCCGCGACTGCAGTCGATTGACAATTGAAATGCATGTTTCTGCCGTCTCGAATTTTGCTTTTCTCGCGAACTCTGATGTAGCTCAACGACATCATTTTGTCAAAAATACCAAAGAATATATCGAATCACCTTGCATCTCAAAGTATCTCTAGCGTGACGAATTACTTGAAAAACACGGAAAAAGACTTTTGTGAGAGACCCATGATCCCTTTTCTTGCCGTTCTCGCATCTAGCAGCCCCTCCTTTCCCAGAGTTCTGGGACCGTTGTAGCTATTTTCGACAACAAATTGGTGAAAGAGTTGGTGTGGAATTTTGAGCTTTTGCTTTTTCAGCTGGCTCGTGGTGGAGTGGGGTACGGCCCAGGATCTCGCCTGATATGCAGCCATTGACAGGGCTTAAAAACCGCGAAGCATTCTAAGCGCCCACGGCCGGCGCCAATGAGAAGCCAAATTCTTGACTTCCTTTGATGAGGCAAATTGAAGAAGACAAGGTCATTTGTTCACGCCCAAGCTGACGTGTCTTAGGAAGGACATTCGTGATAAATTCGAGAGGGCAAGAAGAAAAGCTTTCGCCGTCTGAGATATCCCTAATTCGGGAATTGCAATATCGCAACTCGCTCCCTATTTCACCGCAGCCTGTGGTGGAAGGTGGGGTTTATCGAGTACAATGACAGTGAAAACTGAACCCCCAAATGGCATCAGCTGATGGTGCCAAAGTCGTTTTTAGCCAAGATTCCATGGCTCCAGAGCAAGCTGGAAGTCAAAAATTGCAAATTAAAATGGGCCGCTGATGTTTTTTGCTGGAGAAACCAGGGTGGTTCGGCCCATGCAAGCACGGGAGTCAGGAACATTACCTCTGGCGCCCTTTCCACGCTTGACCAATCAGAAGAACCAGACGGCTGCTTTACTCGGTTGGAGCTAGAATGTCTCGACTGAACAGAAGGTCTTTATTTGCCTGACCACGAGAGTGCGAATTTTCTCCGTCCTGAAACTCGTCATCATTGTTCTCCTTCCTCTTCTCCTGCTCAGGAACTTCTCCGCTATATTCTTCAATATTTCACTTCTTTTACATCTACATTGTCTAGTTCTTTCGACAGAAACATCACAAAGTTGGATCCGGTGACGGTTTAAACCTGTAAGGCCCTCCCAACACTTAGCCAAGATTTCACCCCTCCATCCCGCTTTTGCTGTCGTATTGGACGCCAAAACTGACTGTCTCCTTCGTCCTCTGTAGGATCCGAGCTGACCGTTTCCCGTCTCTTTTCTGCTCGTATATACATTTGAATCGCGAATTCTTTACCGTATATCTCTTTAATATATTCCGCCAACTATATAGCTTTTTAGCACTAATCTTTACCACTACTTTCGTGCACTCTGCGGCTTTGCCCACCTCTCCACAATGGCCGGCCGTCGCGGAGACGAACTATTCATCGATACTGATAATGTAGCCCCTATCAGGGTCAACAGAGGGCCACGAAGAGATTCTGTAGATGGTGCCAATCTCGCTGCGCAGGAGCGGACTTTACGGCAGGAACCGCCGCTTCCTCGCATGAGACGAACCCAGACGCAGCCCATGGAGAGCCAGTTGCCATACCCCGATAGACCTGCAGCGGAACGTGAACTGGAGCATCTAGAAACCACCGTTGCCCCGCTTCGAACAGCGTCTGCTTCGCCGCCGGCAGCCTTGCAAGTCGGGCCTCCAAAGGGGAGCCTACCCGCTCCACCGGCTTTCAGAGGCAGCCGTGCGCCGAAGCTCCAACCTGCTCCAGGTGGGCGAGATCGCGGTGATAAGCCCATTTCACCTTCCTCGAGTACAGGGACACCAGAAATCGCCTTGAACCCATACCCGGAGTACCATCAACAATACTGGCCGCCTCAAGCTGGCTTGGATAGGTCCTTCTCCACTGCCTCCAATATCACCGTGACCGCTCGACGAGGATCACCGGCACCTCCAGAAACACCGGAGATGGAGCCTAGCGAGGTATTTTCGTATTCTACTCATGGTGGCGGTATGAACGGCCCGCTGCCGGATAGAGGGGCTCCTGCATTACATTACTCCACTTCTCAAGCTTCTACAAACTCTGGAGCAATTCCGATTTTGCTGGACCCCACTTCTCCAAGTCTCAGCCAGGCTTCGCATCAAACTGGTAGTTCGCGGAAAGGAGCGTCTCGTGCATCCCAGATTTTTGGAACTCAGGGAGTCCATGAAGAAGACGAAGATGCTACGCCTGTTAGAGAGACACCACCGAACCGACCCTGGACTCCAACGGAATCTACTGGAGCCTACAATCACGGCCCGTTGACATCATACCAGGGAATGAAAAGACAAGAACCGCAGCAGAGAGCAGCCCAACCAGCCCAACCTGCTCAACCAACTGCACCAACCACAAATGGTCAACCGACTGGACGTCGTGATCCATTGGAAGCAGATTTCGCAAAACTGAATGTTGGCGAGGATGCTCCACCCGCGTACGATAGCTTGGCTGCAGCGGGACAGGCACCTGCGGGTGGTGCTTATCCTGCTGAGAAGTCGAATGCCACGGCTACAGAAACGGCAGCTATTCAGCCACAACCCCAAATCCAACCTCAGCAACAGGTCCCAGTCCAACAACCGCAGCAGTCGATGACTCCACAACCACAAGGGCTCGGGATGCAAGCGCCTCAAGGTGGTATGCCCCAGCAAGTTTATCAGCAGCAAATGCCGAATGGGCATATGCCGCAGCAACCACAGCAGGCTGTCCCTATGCAAGCTGGACCTTCTCAGCAACAACAGCAAGGATATCAACTTCACGACCAAAAGGCGGAGACAATCACAACCCAGTATGTCACATTACCGGATACTAAACATTACATGGATCCTGGTCCGGCATCTCCACCTCCACTGCCTGATGGCTGGATGAGCCATCTCGATCAAGCATCGGGACAGTATTATTATATCCATCTTCCCACACAGCGAACACAATGGGAGTTCCCTGCGCCTGAGACGGGTATAAGCTTGATGAGTGGAGGACCGGTATCTCCGGGTTTCGGCCCAATGTCACCGGGTGTTATGTCTCCAGGTCTCTTCTCTGAGGCGATGTTGAGTCCTGCTCCCTCAACCTTTGGAATGCAGATGACACTGCCTCCGGTAGCGCCTGCTCAGGTTCCAATCAATATACCCGGTGTTTCGATGTTCAAGGTTGCTCCTAGCAATGGTGTCTACTTCGGTCCTTATCTTAGATACACAAATATGGATTTGGAACAAGGTATCTGGCTAGGATCTATCCTATTGGTTACAGCAGTTGACCCGCCGACAATCCACTTGCATCAAACAATTGATCTATCACCCAATCCAAGACAACTTGAAGGCCATCCGATCTTTGCTCATAAGAATTGGACGTTTTATCGATATGATATCGATATCAGAATGGGTGATGCGCCTGCGAAGTGGACTTACGCTGTCACTTCTGTCATTGGCTGTACTAGATATGAGTTTTTAGTTGCAGCAAAGCAAGATCGCAGCTGGAGGTTCATTGCGCATAGTTGTAACGATTTCTCGCCTAGTTTGCCACAGCAGGAGAGATCTAAACTTGGAGGCTCAGGTTACATGTGGAAGGACGTCATGCAGAAGCACATCGAAGTCGGGGGTTTCCATTGCCAGATTGGAGCTGGTAACCAAGTTTATGCAGATAGAATGTGGAAAGAAATTCCGTTGCTTAAAGTAAGACATCTCCTTTTGTTTGAAAATTAACAGTTCCTAAGATTTTTGTGTAGGATTGGCTTGATATCAAAGGCAAGGACGTTAGGAAGGATGCAGCTTGGACCGCCAGACACGAAGAGGATGTCCAACACGCCTATTTCCATTATTATACTTCAACATTTGATCAACCTCATCTGCGAGAAGCCTGGGCGCAAATTCCGCACATTTGTCAGATCGACTCGCATGATATGTAAGCAAGAAACACCAGCACCTATACTATGACTGGCCCTCGCTAACCTTTCTAATAGTTTTGACGGATTCGGTTCTTATCCGGAATATATGCAGTTCTCCAATATGTTCAAAAACATCGGCAGAATAGCTCTTGACTGGTACTTGCTGTTCCAGCACCATACAACATTGAGCATCTTGAAGGCGGTCCCAGATGACAGAGATCTTTTCACTGTTACTGGCACTGGCTGGCATTTCATCAAGTATCTTGGTCCTGGACTTGCAGTTGTCGGACCGGATACAAGATCGGAAAGGAACCCACATCAAGTCATGGCGGGACCTACCTATCAAGGTCTATTCCCGAGAATTGCGACTCTACCATCCTCAGTACAACATGTGTTGTTGATTCTGTCAGTGCCAATCATCTTCCCGAGAATAGATATGGCAGAATCTGTGGCGAACACCATGCAGACTGGTAAGAAGGCAGTCAATGGACTTTTCAACATGACTGGAAAGGTTGCTGGTGGCGTCGCAGGCATCGTTGGTGCGAAGGGTTTGGTTGGAGAAGGGTTCAATAGTGTGAAGCGGGCAGTCGGCAAGACTGGTATGCTGAGTAACGTCGTCTCGATATTCGGCGAGGTCGATTTGTTGGACGACTTGAGAGATCACTGGACACATCAGTCAAAGGTAATTTTATATCACCTCAGTCCAATATGTTCCATGCTAACAGTCTTGGTAGGATCTCGAGAGAACTTATCTGATCAGAACGCTCCAAGGTATTGCGCATGCGCGTGGTATTCGATTTACATTTTTGAGCGGAGGTAAGGAGCAATTCCCACAAGTATCCCATAGAGAGCAATTAACTGATAATTGGGATAGATGTCCAATGCTGTGGTGCAGGTCTTGTTCATGACCCATCTAAGCCCGGAGACCATAAGACGATGTATCAGATCGTTTCTTCGGCTATAGTCAACGGTCCCCCCGCCAATATGATGATGAAGCTCCTCAACAACAATAAACAGTTATTCATCCCACAGAACGGAATGAGGAGCACAAACACCCCCAGCGATACCAAAGAGGATATGATCGAACTGTTTGGAACTGATATTAACGGTACTCCACGAGCGGAAAAGAAATTAATGGCGAGGAGAAACTATACAATCTTTGCCGCCTATGAGACTCAACAGATGGAATACACGCAACCACAACCGGAGAAATATGTTCCTCCATTGAGTTTGGCCGTGGATTTCATTATCCAAGGAGACGGCGTTTACTCAACAACCAGCAAATATGGACCCATTGTGATTCCGAGATGCGAGTACGGGTATTAGTTTCTTAGTGAGGACTTGAAGTCTCAGTGATCGTGAGGTGGATATGCGATAGTACATATTTTTGGTGTGGTAATTTGACAAAATCGGTTTACATAATAATTCGGCGTAGGCAGCATTTTCTTCACTTTTCTTTAGCTAAGCTTAGCTCCTTCTACTAGCATTTTTAGATTATCTAACGACCACATATTCTTGTTTAATCTTTATTTAACTCATCTTTTCTTTCATGACAACGGAGCATGTGTATTTATCTAGCTGCTTTTATTTAATTGATCAATTTAGTTATCCCATAACAATTGACATGAGCTTACTACGCCCTAAGCCTAAGGTTTCATTGGTAAGCTGGTCTTTTGACTTGATCTAGAAATAAAGTCGTTCACCTAGGTGCGCAGTTAACTCTTTTGACTCCCCAAAGCGGACATTGTCAAGCTGCCAGCTTTGTGTATCTAGCTCTTGGTGCAACGAAGAAGCCCAACCTTCTGTAGTGCCTTCTCTCCATCGAAGAACAAAGGTTGGCGTATCTAAAGATGGTATGATCTTAACGTGGAAGAGGCAGTTATCCTTGTAGGCCTGTTCTCCTCCTATAGAACCGAATCTTATCTTTCCAAAAAAAGTTATTTCGCGCAAGTCCACCAGCTTATAGTCATAAACCAATGCCAAAACTAGATTCAGCAACCTGTGAGGGAACAACGCTTGGTTATTACCATAACCGAGCCAAGGATAGTCTCCGTCCGTCCAAGGTATCCTCGCGGTTTTCAATTTTTTCAGACGTCCTAGAAGATTGTTGCTGGACTTCATTGTGTATTCTCTCTCCACACCCCGGAGAAGATCCAACGTCAAGTTTTCTACGTTTGGAAAGCTTTCTGTAAACAATTTCATACTTTTGGTACAAAGAGGTGTCTCCAATATCACAGAAAGCTCTTTAACGTTAGGGTATTTTACCAGCGGAGGATGCATGTTATCGTGTATGAAATAAGCACTGACGCTCCTACTGACGATCCTGAGTTTCGTCAATGTCATGGCTGATGATTGGAAAAAGCGGAACGGCCGCGACTGAACATCAGGCAAGCCAGCTTCGAGCGGACCCGGGTCGAAAGAGAGCGGGTAATTTCTCCCAATATTTATTGATGCCTCGCGGAGATTAGTCGGGTATGGCGTGGGGGGATAACTTGGGCGCCATAAAAGCTGCGATTGAAAATATATTGCGTAGGCCTTAATGAATCCCCCGGTAGCAGTCGTTGAGCTATCTTGTATATATTGGAGGAAGGAACCGTTTTCGTCTTGCGAGAAATCCGCGATATTGTGCCACCTGATGGACAAAGAAATGAGATTGTTATAAAATTTGTATTCCCTGAACTGCTCTAGCATCGCCAATACGAATGCCTCTGCGTAATCCCTGGGAGAGTTGTATATCATTTCCAGGCTGTTGATCGCTGGGAAATGCTGTATCACCCGACAGCAGAAATCAGCATTCGCTAGAACCTCGACCATATCCGAAGATCGAAGGTCATCGAATGAAACATGGCTAAGCCGCCCGATAACTTCATTAGCGGGGTCTCCTGCAAGAAATTAAGGGCTAGAAAGAACTAAATGACGCTGAGTGAACTCGCGAACGGAATTTGCAATTACCAAACTGTATTTCGCAATGGAGCTAGACTACCACCCTCTTTGAAAGCATTCCACGATTCGACTGATAGTTTAATATTCTGGAATAGAACCGAGGAGCAAATATCTCCCAAGGAGCAGCAGAACCGAAGTGATTTGAGATCGCTAGTTGATAAATATGATACTACCTCCAGCCACAGCTCGGTTGGCAGGGAAATGATATCGCGATTCGTTTGCATTTTGTTTGAGCCTTGAGTAGAAAAGTTACATAGAAGTGACACGTAAGTGAGCAAACCAAAGGTAGCCTTGAGGCCGTAAGATTAATACCTAAGCTGTTCCACCCCGCGTCGAGTTCGAGTCTGTATGGCCAAATGCGCATAAACAAGAGCTTCAGTTGGTGAAATAACACACTTGCAACACGGGCACTATTATTCTTGTAACTATGCCGAACGTTAAGGGGTAACATTGTTCAAAGCGTGAACAAATCAAAATTCTACATAGACATCATCAGGTACCCAGTATCCTCACTGATCGGAAAAGATATGTATACATACAAAAGTAATTTCACTAATCCCTAAAAAGCCACGCTAGGTGGGTCAAAAGTTCCGCTACCTTATCTCTCAGTGCGATGGGGAAAACCCACTAAGAATTAAGCTTGCAAGACAGCACAAATGGGTATCTACAGGAATTAAACATAATCGTACAAAAGGTAATGTAAGGCTATAAACAAAAAACAAAAAACAGAAATGTATTCTAGCAGTTACAATTTAACAAAAGGTCACTACTGAATAGCTATTGACCATGAGATCAGTCCTTTAGGAAATGAAGTGTCTGATGAAGAGTAATATCTGTCTTACCTACGCGGTCCATGGACCATATCTCTGTCCCAATTTCTCGAAATGCGGTTTCTGATCTATTTGGTGAAATATCCCCGCTAAGTGGCGAATTTCTTTAACAGGGATTATATGACGCGGGGATGATGATTTTCCTGTTATCTTCTTCTCCTCCCTGACCTTCTTGGCGATATGCTGGATATAATCTGTAACAATCTCGGGATTCTCCCGGATCGCTCTTTCTTCAACCCCGCAAGCGCCAAGGCCCCTAACAATAGTTTTAAGGGATCGTTCTCGGATTTTCCGAAGCCCTATGTTGTGAAGTACGGATAGCAAGATTTCTTCGACAGTCGGTAAAGGCGGCTGGCGGATGAGAATTCCAGCCTTAGGTCCAGGAGGCCAAAGAAGAATTATTTCGTGGGAGGGAGACCAGGGCCAAGATGGCTGTAGGTAGGGATCGGCATGACCAGTTCCACCAATTGTATCCTGAGGAATTTTATGACCCCAGGGTTTCGGTCCTGGCGGCCGCTCTGGTGGAACGAATCCTGGAGCGAAGCTATAATCAGCGGAGACCGGGCGAACCTTGGGAGGCATGGCTGGCCTTGTTGCTTTGCTGAATGATCTGCTTGGTTGTCGGTACGGTCGTGGGGATTCAGGAGGACTGTAGCCCTCTTGAGCAGTGGGGTAGTTGGGATAGTTATAGAACGGTGGTAATGTAGGATTGGAGTTTGGGCGTATGGGTTTGTTTAAAGGCGTGCTTTGTCGTCGTAATCTTGGGAGAGGATTCTGATTCGAAGCTGGGGGTATCGGAGTTTGACTTTTGGATTGGTCAGGAGTTTCGAAATACCCTGGCGATGCGCGCATAGGTTCAAATTGGTAGCTCGGGGAGAACGATGGGTCTCTATGATGGAGAGGCTCTTGGATGTTATTGTAATACGTGAAGGTGTCTGTCGAGTCGTGGGGGTCATGATTTGGGATTTGTCCGCTCCAGGGGTGTTCGTGATCACCAGCGTGGTTCCATCCATCTGCATCCTTATATATATACTTTTCTTCGTGTTCAGGTTGCACATAAGAGACTGTGGAACCTGCATTGGCAACGGTGCTTAGTCCCGCGTCATCCTCTAAGTCTCGCCTGTAAGGTACTCCGTTGCTAGGTAGATGATCAAAGATTGGCTGGTGGCGTAAAGAGGCATACGAAGATGGAATTTCTTGCTCATGCGTCTGTTCGGGTCCCGTAGGCGGTGGCCGTGATCCTAGTTTCGTGTTTCCATAGGTACTAGTACCATCGTAATCGGAATCGTAATCAGTAACCTGGGCCACCCCCCCCTTGTACCAATTGGTAGTTTCTCCCTCAGCGTCAGAGTCTTCCATATATATTACCTTGGGACTGCGCTCTTTGACGTTAGATTTTGGATGCGGTGTTTTTATTGGAGGAGGGGGTGGACGCGAAGTGGTAGGCATGTTGAAAATCGGAACGGTGTAAGTATCAGGCCTAGACGCTTGTGATCCCCTTACTGCTGCCGTACTCCTTCGATCGTCAGAGTCAGAGTCAGAATCGGATTTGTATATCATGCTTGGGTGTCGTCTATATCGAAATTGAGCTACCCTATTAGGAAAATACCGATCCGGTCAGCCTTCATCCAAAAGATGCAATTTCACGAGACTAATTCTTACCTTTCAGTCTCTGGGGGTAGCTCGCCAGATCTCAAGACAGCCAGGGGAGTATTAGCTTCATCACTGGAATCAGATGGAGCGAGACTCGGACTACTCCTAGCGCTGCGATAATTGCCATTCGTTGGGGCTTCCGGAACCTTCTGAGCTGGCTTCGCTTCAGGGTCCCAAAAATGACGTTTGTAGGCTGATTCACGTCTTCTCTTCTTTTCAATGGTTATTAAAGAGAGTTGCTCAAGATGTCGCGGGTCGTCAGGAGGTTGCTTGATATCCTGTGGTTTGGACGAGGGGCCAATATTCGGCTGCGTCCATTCTCCGGACGGAAATCCTTCTTGTTCGTAGTCCCAAGAATCCTGAGTGAAAGATAACTCGTGCAGGTTCAAGGAATCAACATCGGGTAATTCGGAATCTGTAGAGCTTAATCCCGGAGATGAGAGATGCCTTAATTTCGCTATCCAAGCGTGTGAATAACTCTGTTCTGCGGTGAGGCGATCGCTGGGGGTTCGTGCCATTAAACCTGTAAAGAACAGAATTCCTTCTGGAGTACAGGCTTTTACTTCGAGGACCTGTAGCGGCAATTCCTGGCGCTCGTCTGCGTATTCCCATATTGCTCTGCCAGAGTCGAAGACTGGTCTTCCGGACAGAATCCGAAACATTATTTCTCCTAAGGACCACATATCGACAGGTTTAGCGTCTACGAGAGCTTTATTTTGGGAAACCGAATCCAAGAGCTCGGGCGCCATAAATGCAGGAGTTCCCTTGACAGTCGAACTGATCCCTAAGGTTTCTTCGATCCGTTTACTGAGACCGAAATCACCGATTTTTACCCACCATTTATTTGGGGGCGCCGCTTTAATCATGATATTCTAAGACAGCTGGATCTTAATATCGCACATACGCACAGCGGTGATACCGGTCCATAGCTTGGAAGCGATGAGTAAAAACTTACGCCTGGCTTTAAGTCACGGTGTGCAAAATTCTTTCCATGCATATATCGGAGCCCACAAATCAGTTGGAAGCAGATCTCCCGCCCGTCTCCTTCCGGTAGTATCGGATTTTCTCTCAAATATTCGCCTAAATCTCCGTGCTCAAGATATTCCATCACGATAATTGTATTCATCTCGTGTTGAAACCAGCCGAGCGACTTGACGAAAAAGTCCTCGCACTGTCGCGATACACCGCCCAAGCGTCAGCATGCATCCGTACAGTATCAACGTCAAGCAAGCAACATACGGTCTGATGGGAAAATTCCATGATAGTCTCCAGTTCGCGGACCCAATTAATACGCCCTTGAAGTTTACTATCTTGCGGAATAACCTTGATAGCTCTTGTGTCGGGCCCCTCATAGTAGCCTTTACAGCACTTTTGTAGGTAAACCGACCCATAAGCGCCGCTTCCCAATCGTCTTTCCGTCTTCCAGTATTCTTTTCGCGATCCAGTTTCGCCATTTCGTACGGTGTATTTGTGTATAAAAATCCCTCGTCTGACTATTGTTTGAAGTCTAGAGCCGTCGACGATAGTGGGAAGGTCGCCAGACATCGCCTATCCGCAAAGTCGTGACGGAAGTGTATCGGAAGGAGCCACTGAGGTATTTACCGAGATGTGTGGTATTCCTGAAGAGTATCGTATCCAGGTTTGCGGGGTAAAGATATAGATAAGTTTGCGGGGAGAACACGATTTTAGGGCTGGACTCGGCATCAGAATCTCGATATCCTACGATCGGTGTATCTTGAGCCCCAGGTATTACTTCGATACTATGGATGATTAGAGAAAAATTATTATCAAGTAACCTCCGGCAAGGCTGATTGGTTTCATCGTTTGTGAGTGATGCATCTGCAGCCGCGTTGGCTAAATATCATGCCGCGAGATGGTCTTCTCGTTTCTCGTCTCTCGGTTTGCCAAGATTGGCGCAGTGCATGCGTACCGCCTACATCCTCTGACGGTGCTAATGAATCCTTCAGCAATGCTCGCGTGCGGCACGGGTGAAGGTATAAATTAGCAATCGTGATCCGTTCCGGCTCGCGAGGCTTGGATTCGAGAGATTATATATTTTCAACGTTCGTCTTACCATCTGGGACATAGGTGCAGCTTCATCCTACATGCGCCCTCATGATGGTCGGTGTCGAACTCGCACTTGCAATTGTTGCAACGATCGATCTAGCCTTCAAGTACATCCCTTCTCCTCTTTTTTGCTGGCAGGAGCTGGCCTCAATTTATCTGTAACAAGGAGCTAACCTAAGCGACAATGGCAGATATGGAGAAGTCTTGGTCGACGCCTGCAAGACCTTCAAAGCCGCGGAACATGAGTTTTCTTCGCTCGTAATCCGAATCGAAAGCTCGTGGTTTCGGACCAAGCACCAGCTTGAATTCCTACATAAAATCGTCCCGCTTATGCAAGAAGACCATCAGCGCATTCAGAAAGGCGTTCTTGACAAATTGAACGAGACTCTCGAAGCTGCAATCACACAACTCCAAAGTGTTGTGCACAAAAGTGCAACCCCGTGTCCCCAGCCCAAGTCTCGGAGCGACGATAAAGGCACCTATCGTGATATAGCCGTGGAAGTAAATAGGTTCAAATACGTCTTCAAGAAAGAGAAGCTTCAAAAGTCCGTGGAAGAGCTCGAGGGCTGGCAACGAATTTTTGACCCTTCATGGTTCCTGTTGATGAAAATTGCCAGCCCTGTGGTGGACCAACAGTTGGCGGATGCGAACCGTTCGGATTCAAATGAAAGGGCCACAAGTCGAGCCCCAGCAGCCAAAGCGGCCGCACTCAGGTCCGCTCGAGATCCTGAGCCCCTCCGGAGCGGAATCTTTCGATCGGTTGATGGGATCGATCAGTCGACAATCCGATGCATCCAATCCTCTTCGACGTTGATTGCTCGTCGGAATTCTTCCGAGGAGTTTTTGATTTTGGATCCCATACAGTGCCCTCCAGATGCCAATATAGGAGTAGCCACGAAAGGAATCCGCGATTTGGCTCGAAAACTCATGAATGCGGACCCAGATATGTTCGGCTTGCTCCGTTGCAAAGGTGTAATCAAGAAAACCTCACCCCCTCCACGGTCCACCGGTATATCTGCCTTCGTTTTTATATTCGAGATACCCAGGTGCCTTTCCGAACCTAGAGGTTTGCAAGGTCTGCTCCAGGATAGCGATCATTATCACTCCCTATCGGATAGATTGCAACTAGCCAAAGACCTAGCAAAAGCCGTGCACTATATCCACATGTTTGGATACGTACACAAGAATATCAGATCTGAGAATATTATCGTTTTCAAGGACGGCAAATCAGATATCGGGTCTGCATTTCTCGTAGGGTTTGAGGAAATTCGGCTAGCCGAAGGGCATTCTCGTCGATTAGGAGATTCAATGCTCGAAAGAAATATCTATCGACATCCGGACCGCCAGGGCGTCAACCCTCAGGAGTATTATATTACGCAGCACGACATCTATTCGCTTGGTGTCTGCCTTCTCGAGATAGGACTTTGGGTTTTCCTGCCCGATGCGATGTCGAATATGGACGTACGGTCCTTCGATGCGCCTCCGCCGTACACTGAAAAGAAGTCGATAGAAGATATGGGTCTAGAAGGGCCATTATCAGTACAAAGCCTGCTGTTACGGCGAACCAGAAAAGATTTACCGAGAAAAATGGGAACCAATTACGCAAAGATTGTAGAAACGTGCCTCACGTGCCTGGATGCCAGCAACGAAGATTTCGGTGACGAAACGGTTTTGCAAGATGAGGATGATGTGTTGGTTAGCGTAAGATACATTGAAAAGGTAAGCTCAGATTCGGTTGCGACTGAATTCTCTCCCGACATCTAGATCACCGACTGACTATTGATGTTATACAGGTGATGGATAAATTAGAAGCGATAAACATGTGAAAGTTAAATTCCAGGGACATTATTGAAGCCGCGTTAGAAGATGGATTTCGAAGCGAGTGCACTACGCGTCAGCTTCCAAAAGCCTCAAATAGTGTTGACACGACTTGTAGGAATTCTGTGTTGCTTCCGCGACCTGTCGTTTCACAAAAGGGTTCGAAGGAGCATTAACACTAAAAGCTATGATCATTTAAATCTGTATCCGTCAAATACAATAGATGTACAGCCGCTGTCGTAGCCCCCTAGAGCTCTTGCGTGTAAATATGTATGCACATGCGGAGCCTGAGCTCCTTTCGCGAAGCCGACCAAGGGTTTGCCAATGGAGGCGCCCTAGCACTCGTGCCTGAGCTCAATGAAGCTGATCCTCCAACCAAGAAATACAGATACAGGGCTGCAAACATTGAGTTACAGATGCCTTATATAAAGACGGTATCTCGCGACCCTCCAAGAAAGTGGCCTGAGGTTCAATACCTGATCCGATCATAATTTTCCCCAGCCATTAATGTTAATTCATCGTCGCGGAGTGCTCCCAAAAGTAAAAAATGAACATCGACTACTCTTTTCGATCACACCCTTCCACAATCCGTGCGGAAGCCTCTCGATCCAAGTCAAAATCCTCAGAATCGGATGCATTCACCCGCCGCGGCTCATTTCCGTTCCTTTCACTCCCACGAGAGATCCGGGATGAAATATACTCTTACAGCCTCATCTTTGACCTGCCGATAATCACATCTGGGGCGGTTCAAACTTTGTATAATGACAATTTGAAGTTTTTGCACGAAACCGAATGGATGAATGGCGCTCGATCAATATACGACACACGGGCCCCGTTCGCCGACCTTTCAATATTTCGAGTTTGCAAGCAAATTCACGCTGAAGCGTCAGAGGTATTTTACGGAAGGAATACATTCCCGATCAAGATATTCCTCGACCTATACCGATATTCAAGACAGAGAGCCAGATATATTGCTCGTGCGAGATACCAAGCGCCCTGGGAGGACTTGACTTATGTTAAAAATGATGAGAATCCGTAAGAGCTACAATCTTTGTGCGCTGAGGCCGGTCGTATATTCTAAATCTTAACCAACAAATTTAGACTAGGTCAATTTAAATCTGAAGAGAACGGCATGACTGGTAAAGATACCGAATATAATCCCGATGAACTTGTTCGTTTGCCCGTTGCGAAATACGCGCATTTGATCCGGCGGTTGCGGATACATATTTTCGATTTCAGCATCATCAGGGATACTGCGGAGTATTACGAACTTGAGGGCGACTCCGGCTTCCGAAAGATAGATTCACAAAATCTTCTCATACCGCTCGCGTTACGTTTGAAGCAATCTACAAATAACCGAGAGGAAACAAATCCATTACATATTAACATCAAGCTCTCGAGCGCGTTCGTAAACGATTTAGGTTATGGTTGGGAAAGGCTCAAGGGATTGGAGCACATCAAACCGCTAGGTGAAGAGGTGTTTACCGAGATGGTAAAATTAGCCTGGGCGTTTACATTAGTACCATCGGTGGTTTGCACGACAGATACTCCATTTAACGATGATTGCGAACAGTTCAAGGAGATGAAGGAGAGGGTTCTCCAAACATGTGATAGTTATTACAGGTCAGATGAGACTAGGATGCATGAGTTTGAGAGTGTCAAGGTTGCAGAGAACCACCACTATAGGCTGTATCAAGGCCAGCTAAGAATATTTCAGAGTATCTGAGTATTATCGCCATTACCGAAAAGAATCAAACTGTATTGATCAATCTAGCTGTTATTTTTAATTTAGAAGACTCACTGGATTCCTTCTGTCGCGCGTTGCGTGTGTGATTTCCCAAACAGCCAGTCAACAAACAAAAACTCTTGGCGCCGCTCCGAAAATTTGCGAGTATAAATTGGCGGCCTCCCCACCGTCCCTCTTCCTCGCACCAGATCAAAAAACCACGCGATCCAGCCACAGCTGCAGTTGACCAAAATTTTCATTATTTTACTCACGCTTCCACGACTTTGCAGTTGCCAGAGACCTTTCGGGGTCTTGTGGATCTCCAGATCAATATAATAACTCCCGGATAGGAAGTTTACCTCTCGTCGAAAAGATTTTTCGCGGTTTTATTAGGTTAGAGCTGTGGGAGGTGGATGTCGATATTTTTTTATGGGATACATCTATACAACCAACGTCATACATATATATGATTGTTTGAGCGTATGAGTGATACGGGGGCTCGCTATTGTCGGAGTGATTACGCTTGAGGGAAAGGGGTTTTCCTGGCTCCGGATAGTTGGAGATGCGGGAATATCACTCGTGATGGGAAGATAGAATAACCATCGCAACCGAGGAAGAAAGATTTTTTTTTCTCGCATCAAGTACGACTCGGCGGTAATGGCTACGACGTCGGTGGAAGATGCGCCCGCGCTCCCGTATCTCTCGAAAATTACGTTTGCTACCGCGATATCGCATTTCGTCGCCCATTTGGACGCTCACTCGTCGTTGAGATATGATGTCAAGCGTTCTCCCGTATGCATGATCCGTTCTCCTTCGTGAAACACATCCTTGACTTTTAACCATCTTTCCGATCGTTACGGTGCGAATCTTGTGAAAATCATGCTCATTCGTAAAATCTCCGCGCGCCGGAAATAGTATGATGAATCGGACGTATACCTCGAACTCGTAAAGTTCATATCCGCAAGTCCAGAAAACGATAACGAGATCTCCGCCACCGAGCCATCTGTGAGCGGTTCCGATGACATCGAGGAGATTGATATAGACCTCGAGGAAGCAGAAGATGATGTATGCGCGATTATACATAATCTTCATCATGACCTTCAAACTCACGCTCTCGTCTTGGTAAACTAGCCTGAATCCCTCACGACTACGACATCAACCGCACCATCCCACAAGATAACCTACCACATCCTCCTATCACCAATCTATTCCGTCCCGATACTCCATTTCACTGTCGCTTCGCTATCTGCATCTTCAGCGACACCGTTCGTTCATGACATTTCGCAAATATACTCCCTACTCGTCCCGCCGTCTCAGAAAGATGTCGTTAAAGATGTTGGGATACAAGGCGGAATAAGTCAGACGAATCATCCGTATTTGAACACTACGGTATGGTTCGTACACCCGTGTCTGACAGCCGATGCGTTGAAGATGTGGGGTGGGGATTTGACGGTGGAGAATTACTTGGGGGTGTGGACTGGGATTGTAGGTGGAGTAGTCAGGCTCACCGTCTGATTATAACAGCATGCATACTGTATATAACGAGCATTAATAACATCTTTGTATCCGGTCTTTTTGAAGGTCGGGTAGGTCATACGGTGGCTGTTCGGTGTATTCCATTAAGTGATACTTTTTTGAATCGTTAACGCGAAATGACATAGTAATACACATGAATCGATATATGTGAAGTCAATGCTAATAGTCATTTGTATATCCGTCTCTCTCTCTAAAATCCCCCCCTCGATGCACCATCCAATTCAATGGTATACTTGGAAAGAAAGGGACAAAAGCCTATAAAGTAGACCTTTTCTTTAAGATCAACCGATCAAGCTATCAAAGCTACAGTTGAGCTAATAACTAAATATCCGTTACTCCACCGACCGCGAAGGAAGCATCCTCAATCGTCGTCGTCGTCTTCAACTTCCATTTCCACGTCTGACTGTTCCGATTCTACCCCGACGTAAAAAAGGTAAGCAACCATTCTTTCATTCGTCATCAATCGGGTGTATAAAAAAGGGTCGATACATACCACTTTCATCCCTCGGCCGCTTAACACCATGCACCTCCGGCGCCGACGACCCACCGGCGGGATTCGAGGCGTTCAACCCAGGTCCCGACTCATCACTCTTCTTTTGTCCCGGTAACGGCGCGAACGTCCCCGCTCCACCCGCTGTATTCCCATCATCAACGCTTCGTAACGACGGCATACGATACGTCCCGTCGAGTTTCGCAATCGTGTCGGATTTCGATTTCGCGTATTGTATTTTCTGGAAGAAAACGACCGGCGCGCGCGCGAGAGAGAGAGCGTGGAAACGACTGTCAGCGGGTGTTTTTGCTAACAGAGTAGGAGGGCCGCGGAGAACGAAAATGTATGAGGAGGAGGAGGATAAGGCGCGTTTATACAGCCGGCAATCAAGCAGCCTTTTCTTTCTTTTTGGTCGAACCTCAAAGTCATTGGATCATTGAGGAGCGAAAAGTGAAGTTCTAAACCTTACCGTCAGGGCAAGATGATACAAGCCAACATTTCCACAAAAACGAAAATATCCCACAAAAAAATAACAGAAATGTATGGTATCTAATACAATAGAATAGAACGGGGGGGAATCGGGTTTTCCTTACCATCTCCCTTCCAAATATAACCATACCCTGACACCCCCTCATAGCCGAACTCGCGCCCGCGATATCTCTAAACGCAACGTGCGCCTGTCCCCTCATCTTCGCGGTCTTCAACGCGACAACATCGAGGACGACGCCGTAGGTGCTGAATAACGTGTATAACGCGATTTTAAGGTCGGGTTTATGGATCTTGTCGTTTAGGTTTGAGATGTAGAGCGTTTGGTTTGGTGGGATCGTGTTGGATATGTGCGAGCTTGTCGGCGGAGGGGCGCGAGGGGGTGGGATGCCCGGGGGACGGGGGATCGAGGTCGCCATTCTGGATTTTGGGGCGGGAATTGGTGGTGGTTGTGGTCGTAGTGATGGGTGGAAGCTTTGGAGGTGAGTCGCGAGGTGAGTTTTCTGGTTGAGCCGCAGGGCTAAGCCTCAGTGGCTGGTGAACATAGCCAGTGTCGATATTTCGAAGATACGATAGATTCACCACAGAGGTGAACAAATTTATTCTGCGTACTGCCTCACAGACTACGAATTGATAGATACAATTAAAGAATTTTCATAATTATTTATTTTGTATTCTCTGTAAGAATAATATGCTGCTATGCGATAGACTTGTCAGTGACGCCACCACATCCTTTTCCAACCCCATAAACGCCAGCGCCGAAAATGAGGTTATACAAATGAAAATAACAGCTAAGCAGCTATAAAAATAATATCGAGGAAAGTAAAGTAGTTAAGCAAGGAGATCGGCTTCCCTCCCCACGAGATGCAACCCTTCTCTCAACTCCACCGCCTCGGTAAGCTTATGACAGCCCCAAACCCGAACCACACTCATCTTGGGCGCAACCTTCATCACACTCTCAACAATCCCGTCAGTGACACTTCTGATGAAACTTAAATCGATTTCCTCAAGTGCTGGCATTCTGAATTCTTTCAAAAACGTCCAGGCGTCATTATCTAGCTCTTTGCAACTATTCAATCTCAACTTCTCCAAGGTACGTCCGGAGTGATCGATGATTCTCGCGAATCCGGATGATTTCAACCCGATGCATCGAGTGAGATTCAACTGTGTCAAGCCGTGGTTGACGCTCCATTCGGTGAATAGTTTACTGATCCCTTGATTGGTAAGTAAATCCATCTCTTCCAATTCGAGAATTTCCAGTTGTCCACAGCTTTCATGAATCGCTGCGAGGAGGTCATCCGTCAATTGAAGACAACCATTGAGATTCAACTCCTTCAATCCGGACCCGCAAGTATTCAAAACATCAACGATCGGTTTATCGGTAAGGTCTTGACCTGGTTCCGAGATCTCCAAGACGCGAAGATTGGGTAATCCAGTGAGTAAACGGACGCACTCGTCATTGATGTCGGTTAAAGTCTTCAATCGTAGAACTTCGAGATCAGGACAATTGTCGACGAGTGCTTCGACAGCGGCGACTTTGAAGCGAGAGGTATCGGAGACTCCGAATTCTTTCAAGCCGGCACCACGTTGTTGGAAGAACCGGACGAAACATTCTTCGGTGACGTTGAATGCTCCGTAAATTTCGAAGGATTCGAGATGTTTCAGTTGAGTGGAGTAGTAATCTAGACAGTCATCCGTCATACGACCACAGAATTTTAGATGCAAGTGACGGAGGGTCGGGATGAATGCGCCGATTTGGCGGAGACTATCGGATGAGATTTCTATTGAGAATTAGCGAGGGGCCTTAGATGAGAAAGAAAATTGGTGAGGATGCGTACTGCTGCAGTCGTAGAAGCGGAGAACGTATTCGGCTGGTTCCATGAAGAGCTTCATAGTGTGATCGTTGAGCGAACGATTTTTGGAGATGATTTGACAGATTTTGTCCATATTGTGGGATCCGATATTACCAAGAGCCTCAACATCGTCAATGTGTTTCGCAACGAGCTATTATATATGAGCGATCGACCCGAAGAGAGCGAGGAGAGGTGATACATACCTGGATGCAGATTTCTTGCAAAGATTTGACGCCACTATGGTCACCATCTAGCAAAGCTCTGGCATGAGACTTTTTGTTGGTTCGGGTCACTTGTTTCTTCTTCTTCGCGGCGACTTCAGCGGGAGCACTCTTCTTTCCACACGCATGACAGAGAAGCCCGTCGCCATCGGCAGCAGCTCTGGAGTATGGAGTGACGGTGAATCTACAGTTACAGTCCGCGCAGAACGCAATCTGTCCTGGAACAGGGATTGAAGCATGTGCTGCGTCCATTGCGAAGTCAGAGTCGCTATCGTCGAGAGCGGCAGCTCTACGGCCGCGTTGGTGTTTCTTAGCTGCTGCCTCTTTCTGCTTCTTGAGTTGAGCTTTCGTGAGCTTCTTGCCGCGGACCGGGGTGTCTTCTTCGGATTCTTCGTCTTGGCCGATGGCGGTGAGACTGACTTCGACGGTGGTCATGCGCTTTCGCTTTCTGCTAGATTCTGGAGTCTGAAGATTGACTTTTGTGTCTTTCCTGTTGCGTTTGGGGAGAGTCTCTTCTTCCTCGTCTTCTTCATCATCGAGCTCAAAGGCATCGTCCATTTCCTCGTCATCTTCATCATTGGGACGACGCGATCTGGTTGTGGGTTGTTTGCCTTTGCTAGTGGATGCACGGGTTCTACGACGAGCACCTGCTGCAGAGGATTCGCCGACTTCTTCTTCATCATCGCCTTCGGCAGAATTGGCAGCAGCTTGAGCAGCAGCAGCAGCTTCCGCTTGGGCAGCTTGTTGTGCGGCAGCGGCTTGTTGCGCTCGCTGGCGGGCTTGTTGCTGTATCAGACGGGCATTGACGCCTTTTTCCTATACACCGACGCAATTTAGCTTTATATTTCACAATGATACGGTGTCGATAGACGTACTCTGAGGAATTCGGTGAGAGCAGAGTTGGGCCCGCGGACATGGGAGGTTTGGTTGGTGTTTCTACGAGACCTTGGTATTGGTTCTGTTAGCTGCAGGTTTGCAACGAAACGGGCAAGTGTTTGTCGGACTTACATGGTTAATGACTGGATGAATAGCAGAGAAGGAGCCCCAAGCGAGGATCGTAGAGGAGATGTCTATATGGTTGGGTAGACGTGCGAGGAAGAGAGTATATGAAGGAATTACGCGGAGGGGTGCAACAGGAGGGAACGTGGGAGGTTGCGGTTGAAGGGGGGAGGTGCCGCGGAGAGAGAAAGGCCCTGAACACACCGCAACAAGACAACGACAGTATTTTTGCCTCTGAGTCCGTGTCTCCCAGCAACAGCCAGTCCGATCCAGCCAATTACTCTCTCGGAAAGGACAAGAGGGAATTACTTTTGTAGCATCTACGGAGATTGGGAGGATCGGAGTCAAGATGCTCACGTAATCACGCAGGTGCAAAAGAAATATGGCGTCCGAGAGCGGACTAGTGAGTGAGGGAGTGTGACTTGGTGTGGTCTTCGCGACAGCAATTTACGCCAATCTACGCGGCAGCCCCGGTCGCCTCCCCACTCGACTAGCCTCCGATTGGCTGCTCGAAGCCCGATGAGTCTAAGAAAGAAAGAAGAAGAACGAGCCCCTGGTTTGGCGGGCTGCGATCGAGAACCCTCGCTGCCCCTCGCGGTGTTAGCTATTTTGTCCTCGTCGAATGCGTCGGTCGATTGGCCTGTTTCACTTGACCGCCAGCCTTTGCCTCCTTTCCCTCTCCCCTTCCTCTCTTCTTCTTCTTCCTCGCTCCTTCTCTCTTCTTCTTCTTATTCAATCTTGCTGATACACATCCCCTTCGAGCTGGTCACCTCTAGTTTGCACTCTATCCCTCTATCACGCTCGATTCCTCCCTTCTCTCTGGTTCTTCCCATATCAAACATCCCTCTTCATATCATCCTAACACTTTGAATTGCCTCCCAGCTGCAAAGCCTTTCTCTCTTAGGAATTGATTATCAACCTCCAAATCAACACATTTCCCCGTGCGACGTTGCCAAACGCTCCCTCAAATGGCTGCCTGTGAGTGTCTCCCCTCCATTGTAAAGTCGCTGAAGCTCGAACTGTGCCGTTCCACAGATTCGCTGCCCTTTGGTCCGCCTTTTTCTTTCCAACGTGGTCTAGGGAATTCGTTCAGCTAACGGGTGTTCGCATGGTATAGCGAGGAAGCCTGCAGCCGCACCGGCCGCAACTCCCCGTGGTCGCCTCACCAGACAGACATCCCGATCCCAAATCTCGTCTCGCGCGTCTTCTGTGTCTTCAAAGGCCACTCCTCGTCGTGGACGTCCTCCTGGCAACAAGAACACGCTTGTCATCGCCGGAAAGCAACGAGTAGAGGAGTTAGAAGTTCCCGACTCTCAAGCGGACTCTCCACCTCCCTCGGAGAACGGTGATGTTCAAGATGACGATGACGATGACGATGACGTCTTTGATGATAGCGTTGAGATCGCGGAACCAAGCTACGCCCATGTTTCCAAGAAACGCCGCACTAGTGTTAAATCAAATATCGCTGTTGTAATCGATAAGCGCACTTCGCGTGTCACCCGGGGTGTAACTGCTGCCACCAGCTCTCCTGCTAGTATCAGGAGTGTCGCGTCTCTCGTCTTTGACGACCTCCCACCACTTGATGACAGCTACACAACCTCCATCTCCACTTCTAGCACCCGCTCCTCCAGCCGCGCCCCATCCAACAAAGGGAAACAGCCGGTTGCTTGGGACCACGACAGTGCCTTGTACACTAAAATCAACGGAAAATTGGTCCCGAAACCTAGGCTGACGACAGCAGCTGGCGGTCTTAGGAGGTCCGTCCGTACTCCCAAGAAATCCTATGGTGACGATACTATATCCAATGATGAGCAAGAGGATGACGGGGAAGAGGATGACGAGGATGAAGAGAATCTTAGCGAGAGTCTCTTATCTTCGGAATTCGACCCAGATGAGGAAGAAGAAGCCCAAGAAGAAGACGAAGATGAGGAAACAGATTTCGTACCAATTGCTGGTCCATCGACGGGTTCTGGTGCAAGCGGGGCGCCTCTCGTCTTGGATGATGATAGTGAAGATGAGGAAGAAATAGCTCCCCCTCCAACAGTCGCCCGAAGAAGCAGAACTGCCCGCTCCAGAGGCCCCAAAATGACTAGAGTGCGTTCCCCTCTCAGCTTCCCCATCCCTCCCCATCCACCACGTCAACCCTTCCCACGATGGCCGAAGAAACTCTTGAAACTAACCAATACATCCGACAGGCCGAACGCGAACGTGCGGAACTCTACCTCAACCACCCTTACCTCGAAAAAGTCTGGGATGAGTTGAAAGAATGCGACCCTATTCCAGCCGAAAAGGTCCCCCAGCCGGACGGGTTGAGCCTCACCATGCTACCGTTTCAGTTGGAAGGTCTGAACTGGTTGCAGAAACAGGAGAAGACTAGATTTAATGGAGGTATCCTTGCTGACGAGATGGGCATGGGCAAGACTATTCAAACCATCGCGCTTCTGATGGAGAAACCTCGTCCCAAGAAACCAACTCTTGTTGTCGCGCCCACTGTCGCTCTCATTCAGTGGAAGAACGAAATCGACAAGCATACCAATCAAGGCCTCAAGGTTTTGTTGTTCCACGGACAGGCTAAGGAGGCCAAAGTCTCCGTCATCAATAAGTTTGATGTCGTCTTGACCACTTGTGAGTTTGAAGGCCTCTACGGATAATGCGGAATGGTGCTAATGTCCTGCAGATGGCTCTCTTGAGTCTGTCTACCGTAAACAAAACAGCGGGTTCAAACGCAAGGATGGTATCTTCAAAGAACCCTCCGTTCTCCATTCTATCGAATGGCATCGTGTCGTTCTCGATGAAGCTCACAATATCAAGGTTGGTCTTTCAACAACTTTGCAGATGACATTCACTAATACTTCAACAGGATCGTGCTTGCAACACCGCCAGAGCCGTCTTCAATCTCAAGACCAAATACAAGCTCTGTCTTTCCGGAACTCCTCTCCAAAACCGTATCGGTGAACTATTCTCTTTGCTTCGTTTTCTTGAATCCGATCCCTTCAGCATGTACTTTTGCCGCAAGTGTCCCTGCAAGTCTATGCATTGGAAGTTCAAGGACTACATTCGCTGCGATGACTGCGGTCACCGCCCTATGGAGCACAGTAAGCATCACATTCAAATATAGTAAAATTTCGTGACTGATTTTGTTTAGTTTGTTTCTTCAACTACGACATCCTCAAGCCGATTCAGAACTTTGGTCATCAGGGCAAGGGCAAGTTAGCCTTCGAAAAGCTACAATCTCTTCTCAAGCTCATCATGCTGCGTCGAACCAAGGTTCAACGCGCTGACGACCTGGGTCTCCCTCCTCGCGTCGTCAGGGTTCGTCGTGACTACTTCAACGAGGAAGAGTTAGATCTGTATGAAAGCATTTACAGTGACAGTCGACGCAAGTTCAATACATATGTTGCGTCTGGTGTCGTCTTGGTTAGTCTTCACTCTTGGGCGTGTAACACGAGGACCTACTAACATTGGCTAGAACAACTATGCCAACATCTTCAGTCTCATCACGCGTATGCGTCAAATCGCTGACCATCCAGATCTTGTCCTTAAACGCCATGCGGAGGAGGGAAACAACAATCTCGTCTGCTGTATCTGCGATGAAGAGGCTGAAGAGGCCATCAAATCTAAGTGTCGTCACACTTTCTGCCGCATGTGTGTCACGAAGTATATGGAATCATATACCGGTCCCGGAGCCCCAGATTGTCCTCATTGTCACATTAGTCTAAGCATTGACTTGACGCAACCGGCTCTCGAGGCGGATTATGATCTTGTGAAGAAGGGCTCCATCATCAACCGCATCGATATCAATAACTGGAAGAGTTCGACCAAGATTGAGGCTCTCGTTGAGGAGTTGGCCCAGTTGAGGAACAAAAACACTACTATCAAGAGTATTGTGTTCAGCCAATTTACCAGCATGTTGCAGCTGGTCGAATGGCGATTGAGGAAGGCTGGATTCTTGACAGTCATGTTGGAAGGGTCGATGAGTCCTTCGCAGAGGGATGCATCCATTAAATACTTTATGGAGAACGTTGAAGTTGAAGTCTTCTTGGTTAGTTTGAAGGCGGGAGGTGTTGCTTTGAACCTCGTGGAGGCTAGTCAGGTCTTCATCATGGATCCTTGGTGGAATCCTTCTGTTGAATGGCAGAGTGGAGACCGTATTCATCGTATTGGACAGACGAGAAATTGCAGGATCACTAGATTGGTTATTGAAGACAGTATTGAGAGCCGTATTATCGAATTGCAGGAGAAGAAAGCTAACATGATCAACGTGAGTGTTCCCTTCCATTTCTAAAGACCTTATTGAAGGGCTTTTTTTATATTTAAGATCACTGGCTGATGTTTTTTGTAGGCAACTATTGGCGCGGATCAAGGTGCGATGGACAAGTTGACTCCTGCGGACATGCAGTTCCTATTTAACAACTAGTGAGGGTCTTGTCTGTCGACTGTGTGTGGTTTTTTCTTAAATTTCTATTAAATTTCATTCATCATAGAGAGAAGGCGCTTTTTTTGTTATTATTTTTTCCCCCTTCTTCCCCTTCTATCTTCCGACAAGACGGACTCCCCTCGCGATCCCAATTCGCGTTCCGTTCTTCAGCACTATCATCATGATCATTCTTCAGCGACAAAAAGCATATTATCGGCGGCGTGGAATGGCGTTTTTCCTATCTTATTCACAAGGCCTTCTCATTGTCTATTGCTATTACAGGTCGTTTGCGCATGGCGCGTGGCATTACTCTACTTTTTCGATTGTCGTATCGATTCTTTGTATGTAGAGATGCGGATGCTGTGATGAAATGAAAAAATTGAAACATTATAGTATCAATAGAAAAAGTATGTGGAAGACATATCTATTTGACTAGGTAGTTTAAAATAAGCTGCAGATTTGTCACGGAAATTCTCCGCGACTTCTCCGCGACTTCTCCGCAACTTCTTCACAACTTCTTCGCATGTTCTCACAACTGGACTCTGTAGCCTATTTATATAGACTGATTGAAAATAAATTTCACGCGCGTGATACCAATTGGATTCCATAGCGTCCCTCGAATATTTGAGGTCAAGGTTGCAACAGCCCCGAGGTATAATTCCCAGTAACGAAGAGTTTCGTTCACACAAGCTGAATTTGAGAGCTCTCGTCATTACAGAAAAATCACGACCTAGTGATTTTGGCTATGGTTCATTGCGCCGCGGGTTCCATAGTTCGAAAAGTGGATACTCTATATCTCTGTCTCCTGATATAATTGTAGCGGCCTCTATTTCGGAGATGAGCGAAATACAGCCTTCTTGAATATCGGAACGTTGACTAAGAAGCTTCGGTTGATATTTCCAAAATAAAACCATGCCCGCGCAAGCTTCCTTTTATGATGCGCATCGATGCAGTGTGCTTATCTCTTCAAGGCTCATCGAATGCGACGTCGCAGCTTGACCCCATTAGCTAACAGGAAAACTAGTTTCGAAAATGTTTAAAAATCGCCCAAGTGAAGATGAATAGATTAGATGCTTCCTTCTGTTAGCCATAAGATTTTCTGGTCGACTGGGGCGCATGCACTTCATGAAATCGGGAGCTCGATTTTGAAAAACCTTGGATGATATCCCGGAAAAACTCTGAAGCATGGAAGAGGGGGAGAAACGGCATTCTTATCTAGCTAGCTAGCTGGCTTCAGGCCAATCCGGTGTCAAGGAATCATGCTCTTCAGGGTCCACATGTGATACAGGCTAACTACCCCTCCTAGTTTGCATCGATATGCGATATAAAAATTGACTCGGCTCTTAGCGAGGTACATATTTTACTGGGTATGCTTGCAAATGGGATGCTTCGATTTCTTCATGTTCCTGATTGATGACCAGGATATCGGGAGGCGCAGCAGATTTGCGTGTCGTCATATGTGTCCGCCCTATTTTTTTTTGGCCTTGCGGCTATTGAGATTGATCTCATGGATGTGAGGTAGCATAAGCTGAAATGGTGATAGCTTCGATATCAAGATTTGGTGGGAGGAATTCGACTGCGAGATTGACCGCGCCTATAGCAAAATTCACTCATACAACAACAAACAACAACGAAGCTATGCTCACCTCCTCCTCTTCCTCAGCTGCTCCACTAGGAGGAGAAAAACGTAATCGATTGATGAGAAGATGGCGATGCAGATGGTCAATGCAATGGCAGTGACGAGGTCCCCGCTAATCTGGAACGGAAGATGGTCTGATGACTGAACCAGCTCCTCGAATTTCGCACACTCCGAGGTGAGGTCTTTTTGCTATTGAACCGTGATTCTGACTTTGCACTAAATTATGAACACTAGATGGGAAAAATATATATTCCATTCGAGCTCTTCTCCGTCTGCGCACGTCATCTGGAAACTGCACCATGGAAATGCGCCTCACCGACGATATATCCCATGCATGGGACCGTGGGTGAGCCCTACGCCCGAACCCCTACGGCGGGCAGCACAAAGACTCGTTTAAGCAAAGCTTAATCCCCCCTCAGCCAGTGATGAGCTCCCAATTTCCGCGATGACCAGGGGTCCGCTCCCTCCACATGCACCTCGGTCGATATGAGAGAATATTGACATAAAAATTTGGAAAGAAAAAAAAAATACAGTTGGTCCAGAGGCCGTCGAATCCGGCATTGAGGAAGCAGTCCTGCCACCCAATCATGGGGTCCGTGGCGTCCTTCTGGGGCTACCCGAAGACGTTAGACTTTTCTGGCATCTGCATGCGGCAAAAGTTGGTTTCCTCGCATGGTACCGTCCATTTTGGCGGGCGGGGCGCAAATACCACATTGCAGCAAAATGTGTTGTTCCCTGTCACAGCTTCGTGTGGGATATCCCACCTCGACTTCGTTTTGGCTTTTGCAGGCGGTCAGAACCTTGATTGCACCGCACCATCCGAGATCCTCCCCGCTAACAGTCGAGTTTTCCATGTTTCTCAGCTATAGCATGATAGATTTGAGGTAATGATACTCGGGTAGGTGCATGGCATTATGGGTTCTCTTTTAAAAGGCTGTGGCCCTCCCACAGTTTGGGAGGAGAACTATCTTTTAGGACACCAATATCGTTTTTTCTCCGCCTCGTTGTTGCGACCTCTTTTCATAATCTCGGTGCGATGAGTGCTCCTCGTCGTACTTCTGATACTGAGCGCGCCGATGACGAATACGATGAGAAACTGGCGGCCGCCCGTCGAATCAACTTTACCGACACGGAAGTTGAGGCGGAGGGGAGTGGAGATGCTCTGAGACGCCGCACTTCAGATATCTCTCGTGTATCGACATCTGGATCTATTCGCCGTCGCAGATCTGTTGACCCCGCCATCGTCTTGCCAATTCAATACCGTACCGTTTCCGTCGCCGTAGATGATACTAGGATCGAACATATTGCGCCTCAAAAGATAGCGAAGACGGAAAAGAAAGGGAAGAAGACAGCCGCAGAGATTGCAGAGTCGGATTATCATACGATTAGTCTCAATGAGCTACTTCGTCGCTTTTCTACCACGGTCGAGCAGGGTCTTTCCTCCGATCAAGTTTACAGACGCCGCAAAGAGTACGGTCCCAACATGCCGGCGAAGCCACCGTCTAGATTGCTTCGTAAAATATTTGGATATTTCTTTGGTGGATTTGGTGCCATTCTCCTGACCGGTGCCATTCTCGTCATCGTCTGTTACGAACCTCTGGGCCGTCCCCCGGCCACCGCTAACCTTGCCCTTGGTATTGTCATTCTCATCGTCTTCTTTGTCCAAGCATTCATGAACTTCTGGGCGGATTTCTCGTCAAGTAGAGTGATGGCATCAATCACAAATATGATTCCGGACGATTGTTCCGTAACACGGGCCGGGATGCAAATGACAATATCCGCAATTGACCTTGTACCCGGGGATGTTGTCCAGATCAAAGCTGGTGCAAAATTACCAGCCGATGTTCGATTCTCCCAGGCTTCATCTGATGCTAAATTCGACCGATCTGTGCTCACTGGTATGAAAAACTTGACTCTGCTTTTCCGGCTCAGAGGACTGATGAAGCGTGACAAACATAGGCGAATCCGTCCCTGTTCCTGCAACTCTCGAGTTCACGGATAGAAACATGCTTGAAACGCGGAATATAGGTCTCCAGGGAACGCATTGCGTTTCTGGTACTTGTACTGCTGTCGTTATTGCCACTGGTTCTAATACCATCTTTGGCCGAATTGCCGCCCTTGCCGCCGCACCTAACACGGAAAGAACGACCCTTCAAAAGGAAATCATCAGATTCGTCATGATTATTATCGGCTTGATGATTTTCTGTAACATTTTGGTAGTTGGTCTTTGGGCTGGGTGGCTCCGGAAAGAACACCCGGGTTGGATCAGTGTGCCTGTCCTTATCGTCGACATTGTCAGTGTCGCAATCGCTTTCGTTCCCGAAGGTCTTCCGATCGCTGTCGTCGCGTGTGCGTCCATTATCTCGAATATCATGCGACAGAATAAGATCCTTTGCAAAAGCTTGAAGACAGTTGAAACCCTCGGTGCTGTCTCCGTCATCTGTTCCGACAAAACCGGCACTCTCACCAAAAATCAAATGTTCGTCACGGAATGTTCTGTTGGGGCTCAGAAAATCTCAATGGACGAAGCTGTTTCAGAGATGATTAAGCAAGAGAAAAGAGATGAGAATAACAAGGCAACTGTTCTGGGAACCGCTCTTAGCCAACTGCAAGTCGTAGCCGGCGTCTGTAACGCAGGCGAATTTGATGCCGCTTCAGCCCATTTACCAATTCATCAACGCAGAATCCACGGAGATGCAACAGATCAGGCCGTCCTGAGGTTTTCGGAAACCCTTGGCTCCGTTCAGGCCCTTCGTGAAACATGGAAGAAGGAATATGAATTGGCATTTAATTCGACAAACAAGTTTATGATCAGGCTCATGTCAGTCCGAGAGGAGTCTGCTATCCACACAAGCTTACCAGAAGGTGAAGCGAGCAAATTCACGACCGACGATTTGGTACTTTTCATCAAAGGTGCCCCGGACGTTCTCCTACCACGCTGTGCCCACATCACTTCCAGCGATGGCAGTACTCGCAATCTTGACAGCGACACGTTACGCAACGTTGAGGAGATCAAAGATGACTGGTCGAGATCTGGGAGACGAGTTATTCTTCTCGCTCGTAAAATTATGAAAAGGGAAGAGATCAAGTCATCGGTGGAGAGCAACGCCATCGAACCAGAAGTAATGAGTCACGCATCGAATGGCTTATGTCTTGTCGGAATGGTTGGCATTGTCGATCCTCCCCGGGATGATATTCCATACGTCGTAACTACCCTGAGGAGAGCTGGGATAAGGATTTTCATGGTTACCGGCGACTTCAAACTTACCGCTACCGCTATTGCCCGTGAGATTGGTATCATCACGGTTAGCGATAGCGAAATCAAGACATACGGAAGTCTTTCGAGACAATCCATTAGCTTAGTTGATACCGAAAAGAATGTTTATCGCTCCGAGAAACAGATCGCGGAGTCTTCTGGGCTGAACGCCATTGTGCTCAGCGGACCCGAGTTGCAGGAGATGAATGAAGCGCAGTGGAGGGACCTTTGCAAGTACGACGAGATCGTCTTTGCAAGAACCACCCCGGAGCAGAAAATTCGCATCGTCCAAGAATTCCAAAATGACAAAAACATTGTGGCTATGACTGGTAAGCTGATTGCCAATTTTGAACTGGAAGTACTCTAGACTAATGACTAGTAGGTGATGGGGTCAACGACGCGGCCGCTCTCAAGAAAGCCAATATCGGTATCGCAATGGGTAGTGGAAGCGACATTGCGATTGAGGCCGCTGATATGGTTCTCCTGGAAAATTTCTCCGCAATTGTGGCGGCAGTTCGATATGGCCGTGTTGTTTATGACAACTTGAAGAAGACTATTATTTACCTTCTCCCTGCCGGTTCATTCTCCGAATTCTGGCCCGTGATGACTTCTGTCATCTTCGGCATTCCGCAGATTCTCAGCAGCTTCCTGATGATTGTCATTTGCTGTGGTACGGACTGCGCCGCCGCTATCACCCTTGCATATGAAGCACCAGAAGCCGACGTACTTCTACGACCCCCACGAGATCTTAAGAAAGACAGGCTCGTCGACTGGAAACTACTCTTACAGGCTTATGGTCTCATCGGACTTGCCGAAACCGTGACTAGTTTCGCCATGGCTTTTTGGTACCTGCAGCGCAAGGGTATTCCATTTAGTAGCTTATGGTTTGGATTTGGAAACGCTGTTCCCGGTCATGATGAGGATTACGTTTACGCCAGATTGGCGGAAGCCTCTTCCATTTACTTTGTCAACTTGGTTATTATGTGGGTGTTCTATTCTCTTACCCACCCTCTTTGTTACGCGACTCCGCTAACAGCAAGTAACAGGCAACTTTTCGTTCTCATGGCAATCCGCACTCGCAGACTGAGTATATTCCAACACCCGCCATTATTTAATAAGGAAACACAGAATCTTTGGCTTTTCCCAGCTATGATCTTTGCTATCCTCGTTGTATTTTTCTTCAACTACACCCCACCCCTTCGAAAGGTCCTCGGCACCGGTGACGTCCCAGTAGAACATTGGTTCCTACCAGTCGCTTTTGGGTTCTTTATCCTTCTAGTAGATGAGGGGAGAAAGTACGCTTGTAGGAAGAATCCGGATGGATTCTTGGCAAGGATATCTTGGTAAAAGGCGCAGGAGATTCAACGTTATGTATTTTAGGGAATGTCTTGGTTTAGGGCTTTTGATTATCGCTCAGAGTCAAGTCAAGTGTGTATATGACGAAATATTGTATTTATATATGTAGCTGTAGATAGGATTTCTTCGAGTTTAGCCTTATAAGTTTAATAACATTAGGTTTACAAGAACTTTGAATAGCATCAATCCTTGCGCTAAGCTCGTTCCCTATAATCTTAGGATACCATGGGGGAATTGATACCTTGAGCCTTTTACAATATACAATAATATTTCTAGACATCAGCTTTACCTATCATATGTTGTAGGGGAAAGGTCTTCTTTGGGTGAGGGTTTCGAAAGCCTTTTCGTGTTGCTTTTAACGAGAATTTTAAACTTGGTCCCATGAAGGGAGAAGAATGAATTGTAATCATAATTCGATAAGAACGTATTTCCTTCGTAGCCTTGGCGTATCTTTACATTCAGCGGGTTCTCTCCACTTAGGTCTCCTCCAAGTTCACATCTGTATGCCGTATCGGATGACGGGGCAGGAGCAGATGATAACGCTGTTGCGAGAAGCGAATATAGCACTAGACCGTGGATATGGTATTTTTGGGTGCATGCATGCAGCCGCTACAATCTACCAGCAGACTAGTAGTAGATACTAGTTCGCGGTTATTTGTATCCAAAAAATAGCATAAGATGTGCGCATATGGTACTTCATACCTTGGCATAGATGACTCCATCTTTGGGTCGTCGGCTTGGCGAAAGGTCCCTCGCGTTGCACAAGATTTTACCGTTCTTTCAAACATTATGTGGTCATGCGTAAATAAGTGTATTTAGCGTCCTGAAGTTAAGACCTTACGTTTGTCAATCCATGTCTGATTCCAATCGCCGCAACCAAGACGTTTCCTTGCTCAATCCTACAGAATGTTTCGTGGTTTGTCAGCTCAAATCCTTAAGGCAGGGGGGCACACGATCCTCGTCTAGAACCAATCATGAGAGCCTGTTTCCCGACAGATGCGGTTAGATTCTTGTGGGAGTAGCCCGAAGAGTTTCACGTTGGTTTCAAATGCTCTTGGTCACACTGAGTAGCTTTCCAGCTAAATACTATGTGAATACGTATGCTTTCCAGATGACGGTCGAGGATTTGCAAATAAGATATTTTGCACGTATGTCAGCTAGATTTTAATTTTGAAGAAAAAATTTTCAATTTTAATATCACCATCGTTGTTGAATTTCTTGCAGTTTCAGATCAGACGTCGTTGTTGATCTTTGCATACAGAAGTTGAGATTCGACTCGAGCGTGCTGGGGTCTCATTAGGCCGTTACCTCATATTACAGAGAGCTTAGAATACTGGGAGCTGACTACGTAGTCATAGCTAAATCGCCCCAATAAGGCTGTTGGAATTTCTATTGCTTTATAAATTTGCCCTCCGTCTCCTAAGATCTATTCATTTACCATCCAACAATCCGAACCGCACCCGCTCTTAATTAAAACAAAAATTAACCTTTTAAGTATCTTCCCAAATACCGGATTATATCGACAAAGCTCTGTTCAATAGAGGGATATCCGTCCCGGATATGGTAGAACAAGTGGGCTTCACATTACGTAACGAGTATCCCGAAGACGCTCAACATTCAATTCCGCGAGGGCTAGATCAGAAGATAATCGATCACCATCATCTCTGTCAACATTTAGGTAATAGAGGTGTGAGAAGTAAGTGATACCTCAGAACATAACCTAAATCACGTATCACTAGATGTTGGAGTCGACTAAAAGGTTTTGTGCAGAAATTGCGACATTTTTAGTGAATAAGGTATTGGATAAGGAGACATCCAAACTAGACTACCAGAGTATATGCAACTTCCAGTTCTGGGACGATGTATACTGTAAGCATTAACATATAAAAACCATCCCCAGTATTCTCTAACACGTCGATTGACATCCCTGATAGCAGGAATGCTCAGACAATGGCCTTACATAGAAGATAAGGTTCCTTGGTCACCAGTTATCTCCATCATCCAACTCGCCGCACTTTTCGATCAAAGTTACGAGGAATACATTTCGAAGTGGCCGGCGGACGCTTCTGTTTTAGCCATCGCGGAAAACTTGAAGGGGTCGAAATATGATAGTGCTTACGATAGAGCGAAAGGTTGGGGTAAGGGCGACGACGTATTAATTAAGAGATACAACGGTTGGTTAGAAACATACAAGGGTTGGACCACAGTACGGGATGGTTCGCCATGGGTGGTATATGATTATGGTGGAGATAATCCACTGCCTCAGTATCTATGATACTAAATTTTTGAGCGGACAGTTCAACAGGAGTGACTTTCATTCGGGAATAGCAAATTTTAAACTTCGTTTCGGTTCTGTACTTGAGACAGTAAGTTATTTCTCATAGCATTATAGCCGTTTATTCTTCTTATAGTTAGTTAATCTATGGAACTGATTGAACTATCAGTGACGATATATAGATCCCAGGTAGCTCAGCCGAGCAGCGCCACTTCGAATCTATTAATCCCCTGTTAACCCTATTCCTTTTATTCTATAATGCAATGTCTGTCAAGTAACAATCGAATCGTTGCAACCGCGCCCAAGCAAATGAGAGACGGACAGAACAAAAAACCACTATGCATGTGACAACAAAATCCGATACCTAGGAATTATCAACTTTACTTATGATCAAACGCCTTGACACGTGTCTCCATAATTTTGGTAAATTTTCCCATTTTGAAAGTATCACCGAACCATTTATATGCCTCAGGATCCCACAAAGCGGCTAGTTGCAAAACACAGACAAACGCCAGCGTAATATGGTCGACAGGTATCTTAGGCTGTGGAACAGCGCTGGACATGCTACTCTGTTCGGTATCCGCTGCTGGAGATACCTCTACTCTCTTGTCAATGTATTCTATATTTGTCATTCCCATAGTTAGTCATATTGGTCGCGCTCTCCAAAGGCCGGTGTAAATGTGCATTTACATACCTTTAGCTCTATCTGTCAGAGCAAAGAGGATAGATAGGGCACATCGACGCCATTCATCTATACTAGTCTTCATAGGATCATCAGAGGTCAGTCTGGCAAGACGGATCAGTCTTTGCATATCTTCTTCCTGGAATTTTGTCAAGATGCTTTGTAAGCATTTCTTTTGAACGAACTCAACGGTCTCTATACACCAAAATTAGCATTGGAATCTCAAAACAAAAAACCAAAAATAAAAAAAAAAACCCTATGACGTACTGTAGAGATCCGGCTGCTGCAGTTTGTACGCCGCAAATCGGAGTTTGAGTAACTGGGCATCATTGAGTGTTTCCAAACTTTCTCCTACATATAATGCAGAGACATCGCTAACATCCAGTGAGAAGAATGTTTCGGTTTCTTTTGCCTTTTCGTCTGTCGGTACTCTCAGTTGCTTGGCAAGATTGTGAAGTTTGCTTAGCTCCCAAACTGAAGGGATGCAGCCAGCTGGCGGTGCGGGAGGGGGTAGCTCTGGCCCGATCCGTCGTTCTCTAGACCTTTTCACCAAGTTTGCCGCAAAATTCTGCAAATCGGAACTTGACCCGGTGGATACATAGGGTTGCGCGTCGAAAAGTGACCCAGGCTCTTTCCAGAATGGGACCTTTTTCGAAGGGTTTTCCTTATCTGACTTCTTTGGTGTAGGCGGCGGCATTGAAGCTTCTGGTTCTTTGGCAGATTGTGGGGACGGGCTTTTTGGTGGAGGTGGTACGTTTGTGGGGGCCGCTGGCTTTGACTGGCCGAGAGGAGGGAACTCATCGTGACAGTCGAGATTCATATTTTCTAAGATCGAGGCGATCAGTTGCAGAATATAGACTGAGTGAGGCGATATTCTATAGATAGACGAGGTTTTGCGAAATCAGTTACAACCTTGTCACGATACGATCGAGATGAGGAATAGTCATTTGCTTCCAAAGTCGCACTACTCTTGTTCATCGGCTTTTATATCAGCAAAGCTATGTTATTTTTATTACATTCTCGTCATATTGTAATTGTTATGTCTGATAAGTCACTCTCATATCTACGAACATCAGCACGGTCAGATTCGTTACTAACTGAAGTTGTGTTTCCATCACCTGTGTTGAAGTGAGGTTGCAAGACAGCAGATCGGGTCTATCGATAATGGAGATCCCTCGTCATGTAACACACGCGCCGAGATGTCTTTGATAGCCGAGCCCTGCGCGTCTCTATATTCGGATCTATCCCTCGATTCCTCTTCTAGAATCACATATTCTAAGCCCAACGATTATTCTCGATAAGTCCTCACATTATTACAACAATCATCCGAAAATGGCAAATATAATTGTTCTCAAATAAGCTGGTTCGGATATTGAAGATGTTACGAACTCGATTCATTTTTACCATTTGCATATACTAGTAACGAGTTTTAGCCAAGACTTGCGTTCTCTTGCGTATTAAGGGAAGAGCACAAAATGAGAAAAAAAAAAAAAGCTGATAAATTCCATGTGTGCACTGTGCATGCGCACGTATTATTTTCGCCTCAGTATTAGATTTTCTTCCTAATCAAACGTATAACTAACTTCTCTCGTGATTGGTTTTCGGCCGATAAACTTACTCAAGTATCCAACTTAATTGAGTCCTACTCGAAATTTTTGGATCAAGCTATCAGAATTCTTCAAAGAGTCTAGTGTAAAGCCTAGACCTGGTTGCACAATCTACCTCGTATCTAGTCTTAGCGAGCACGCATTACCACTGTAACAGCGCAGCTTAACAGAATCCTAAGTCGAATTAAGTGCATGCACTTAATTCGTGCAGGTGGCGACGAGCGGTTTAGGGATCTTTGTGTTGGCGTTATATTTTGCAAAAGCGACGGGATTGGACAAAGTGCTCCCTTCCGTCCAGGGTTGAGCGTCCTGATTAGATATCGTACTAATCAATTCAAACAGCTCGTATTTATTAGTTTAGTAGTAAAACCGAAAAAGAAAAAGAAAAGAAAAGAAAAAGAAATCCTCGACATCTCGCTCAGACATCTGCCGCTAGAGGTGACCCTGGAAAGATCGCCGTCTAAGAGGATCCATGCTGAAGGGTCAAAGTTTTCATTTGTTGTTGCTTGTCGCTCCACGATAAGAAATAGATCCAGAAGTCCAAGTTCGGGTTGACAGGCGTTGGTATCACATCAGCCGAAGCTTTGAATTTTCTTTATAAAGAAGTTCCGGGTCGTTGGCGAACATGACAATTGTCGGATCAGCCGACCATACCCAGGTTTTAAGAACGTGAGTTTCTAAAGCAAGTGCTAGAAGTACTGCTATATATAAAACTCGCAATCTACCGGCAACTAGCGGAAAAGAAAATACAAGGCCAGTCCGAAGGGGAAAAAAAGAAAAGAAAGGAATCGAATCACGATCTGGATATCAGGATGGGAACCGCAAGAGGCGCATTCTAGAAACCCAACAAAACAAATTAGAAATATTCGCCATACGAGCGAATCTGGTAGATTCCTTCTTAACTGCCGCCAGGCGCATGCAGCCTGCCTTGGCTGGGTGTCGTAAATATGTTGTTGCATCCCGACCCATACGACCCATATACGAAGGAGGACACCAATGTATACGAAAGAAAGACGTGACCACAAAAGCCTTAGCAAATGGGGTGAGGTGTAAAAAATAGAAAAAGGAAAAAAAGCCAGCCACATATGAAGTGCTCCATCCACGGTTTTTGTTTCTGAATTTGAAGTTTTATGTACCGTGATACAAAAACGCCTCGGTACCGAGTATATTGGTTCGCACATCCCTGGAGCCTCCACTTCGTTAGCCACTGCACCGCATTTCGGTTCACTTCAAGAAATTTCTCAAGGATCCAAGATTTCTATCGAGAAATCGAAAGGGTGGTCACCAGGGTGTAAGCTAGAAAAGTAAGCACAACTGCATTACAAATGTGTTGTCAACCGCGTAGTTTCTTGCATAAGCGACATCAAGGTTGATATTTATTAATTATCGATAATTATCTGAGTATAGAATAGAGTTGGTTGTTGATCGTGCTCTTGATACAGTTTTGATAGTTGCTAGAATATAATGGTTGTTGCAATACGAAGAGGTGGTGGTGGTTGCCGGCACGAATCGAGTGTTTCTAGATCACAACCTCGTATGCTTCGTAAACAAGAGGGGAAAAAAAGAGTGCTTGGCACCTATTAAACGAAGAAGGGAGAGAGTTGCATTGATGCTTCGTCAACCGTTTTGCAACCTGTGCAATATTCTTGTGTGGTTCAGCCTTATGAATCATCAGATTTTAGTTTACTCTGCATGGCTTCGCGAAGCCAAGAATGATTACTATACCGCGCCGCTTCTACCTTGTAACTATCCGAGTCGGGCTCGTAGTGTTGCACAGGTACCGAAACGAACATTCGGAATTTTGAGACAATAGCTTAGACCGCTAGTTGTGTTTGAGGATCACTTGACAGATGAGGGGGCTGGATATGTGGGGCGCATTTGTGTGATATCATTATGGATCATGAATGCACACGGGTTTTCTCTCCCCGTGCAAAGGAAAGGATACTTTTGCGAAAAGAAGATTTCAGGACCGAGAAATCTATTTGGTTCGTCGGAGTTCTCTTGCATAGGCAGTTTTGGAATCCACTGATTCGCTCTTCGCTAGGGAAATGCGGTTCTATCGGTCATTTTTCAATCCCTTGTCTGACGTGAGCGAGGCCATTCGTTGGCAATTTAATGAAAAAGATCCGGTAAACTTGCTCTTTCCTGTGCCTGTCAAGTTGCGCGTATACCGAAGGGAGGAGAGAACAACAAAAGTAAGCTTAGCAGTTTGGGAACAAAAGGTGCCTTTTCGGCACCGGCGAGCACGAGATCACAACGAATCCTCTTTTTCTCTCACCGCGTTATGTACGGTAGTGGATCTGTGTATACGAAGGAGACCATTGGTGGAGCTCGAGTGCTCATTCTTACAAAGAAAACTACCCTCATGCGAATGAACAATGTTTTAGTCAGGGGTGTGTAATGGTATCAACAACATTGCGTTAGCTTTGATGCCTTGGGGCGTCTATCAGGCTTACCCGGATTTGGATACGGATCGCAAGCGGCGACCACGTTTTTCTCGAAGCAGAGATCGGATGATCATCAAATTACGAATTATTGGGCGGCACGGGGTGGCTATATTGTTTACTGCGCGAAGCTTATATGTTCAATCTAGTGGCTTCTATGTATATAAAAGACGGCTGGTCATGGGTGCCCCGAAGCAAGATTGAGCAAGTATAGCGGTAACACAGCATTAGTCTAAAAAGCATCTTTGATTTCAGCTGCCGACCCTTAGGTTGTTTTGGATATAATCTATTCTCGAATATACTTTTTCAACATCGAAGCCCAATAATCATTGGCTAGATTTACTCGAGCAAACGAACCCCGATATTACAAACACCATATCCAGCCTGCGGCAATGGTAGAAACGGAGCTCATTGATGGGATGGGGAGACGAGAGGATCCAGCGGAAATAAAATTCTCGTATGCTTGCAGCCACCTGGGTAGATATGGGCTGAGAGGTTAGCCAACTGCACGCCACCTATCACATTCCTTTGCCAACTCCGGGTTCTGATACATGCGCAGACGCACTTGATTTAGTAGAATACTCGATACGCCACGACTACAAAGAATGCTTTTACAAGGGAAGCTCATCCGGAGCAGAGCTGGAGACTTTTGATAGCGAGTTCGAGAGCGGATCGCTTCTCAGTCGGTTGCCAAGATTAATGCACCGGGCTGATGGTACGTTGTGAGAGTATTTGAAACACAGCAGTTCGTTCATAATAGTGGCTCACTTGAAAATTCTCAATAGAAATGATCGCAACTTGGCCTGTCACATCGTTGATAACTGCTTGGCAGATGAAGGATATTCTCCAGCTCGCGGCGATATTCTCACCGGGAAAGTATTCCGAGTATGTTGACGAGCTGCAGCCCAGAGAAATGGTCATACTGGTCGCCGCAAGATTGGACGCAGCTGGCTACGAACAGCCGATTGAGAGAATATTGGAATGGGGAGGGGGTGTTGAGATGTGGGTGGTGAATGCGGAGACAGATGATGAAGTGAGAGATGTATTAGGGAGATTTAGAGCAGTGAGAGAGAAGGTTGGGGACCGGCAAGAGTGGGATGCTGTGTGGAGCGGAGATTTGGGCTGTTAATGTGCCCTTCATTACATCAACGAATAGGTATTCGTTGATGTATGAATCTATGGAGCGGCGAATGGCCTATTGAAGAAACCATTCGCTATCTGGGCTCATCTGGCTTCTCCATAGCTGTACAGTCCAGCTTTTGCATCATATCTACGATTTCGAGCAATTACTTCCATGGAAGAATTCCATAGCGAGGCGTTAAATTTTGAAAATTCTCTGGCGATACGTATCTTTGTAATGTGGGCTCGCGTTTTGGAATCTATAGATAGCACTCGTTTAAGATATGACCTGTCGACAAATTTATACACTATGATATACAGTAAAGAAGACTCTGCCCCTTTTCTCATCTCACCCGCATTTTGAAATGCTCCTGCTGATATTACATCCGGCAGCAGCAGCACCGCCCAGTCAAATGTGTTGGGGTGTTGCAACCCGAGACATCGACCTCATTAGCAACACATTTGCGAAGATCCATCAACGCTTCCCAAATTGCTGCGATTAGTCAGCCGGATGAATCTGCGACTCCGCGTCACTCGAAGTATCGATACATCTCCCATACCTGCCCAACGGTATCGCCAGACTCAAAACACTCGACCGGTGACACCCCGCCGAGCAGTCATTCGTCAAGGCGGACAAGGCTCCTGTCGTTTGCTGCTAGGGATTGCTCATTTGGGCACGTTTGCGCAGGCCAACTTCCCCCTTTCGCTCGCCCATGTGACGGACGTGTTAGTTTCGTGACTCAGCTCGCATCCAGCTTTATTGTTATTGGACGCTTTGCCCCTCAATCGTGGACCTATCGCGCCGCCGCCTGCCTCAAACGACGCCTGTTCTTGACTATTTTTGCTGGTTGCGGTGGGATATAAATCTCACCGGCACGGTCGCCGCTCGCCTTCAATCAGATTTCCCGTATCGGAAGACCCAAAACACCCAGGATCCATATCCACAAATCCCCCCTCCGTCGACCCCCATATATTCACCCTCTCGCCACCATGTCGTCGTCTCAAGAACTCACCGTTCCTCGACCGCTCTCGCCCTCTTCGACACCCGCGGACTCTACAAATCCGAATATATCCACCGTAAACCCATCAGACAATAGCCAAACATCACAAACATCACAATATACTCCTAGACCACCGGTCAATCCTCACAACCCTCTCAAACGACAGCTATCAGACAACATGGAAGCTCTCATCGCACAAGCCAAGGCTTCGAAGACAGCCGCCGGAAGCACTGCTGGCAAATCTGTGCAGTCAGAGACTATCTATCAGAAGTTAGAAAGAGAATTAACTTGCAGCATCTGCTGTGAATTATTCAAAGACCCTGTCACGCTCCTTAACTGCTTGCATAATTTTTGTGGTAAGAGTTCCAACTGCGGGCTGAGATTTTGAGAAGAAATGCTAACGCTGTCGATAGGCTCCTGCATTGTCCCGTGGAGTGAAAACAATAGCTCATGTCCATCGTGTCGTGCAGCTGTCAGCGAATGTCGAGATGCCTTTGCTTTGAAGCCTTTGCTCGATATGCTCGTTAAAGAAAAGCCTGAGCTAGCCTGTTCTGACGAGGATTTGAAAATTTCCCGTGACGTCTATAAACCGGGCCAAAATGTTCAATTCAACTCAGATTACGACGGCTCAGAAGAAGATGACGATGACGACGACGATGATCAGGAATTAACGGACCCTTGGGAGCCGTGCCCTTGCTGTTCGAGGGACGAAAACGCTTCGACACCATATACCTGCCCGAACCCAATCCTACAAGGCGACAGGGTTGACCGATGGGTTGTCAGTTTCAAAGAACACAAGAAATGTTGCACCTGCGATAGAGAGGTTCCTTTCTGCCTGGGCCAAGACGCTTTAAAATCTGCGTACTGCGCCTGCTGTGGTGCAAACTATTGCGGTAATCTCTTTGGTCCATGCACTGGCCGCTCGGATTACCTTCAAAGCATGACAAGTATGACCCTCAAAGGGTTTTCTCAAAGAAATGTTATCACTAACGGGGATGTTTTCTTTTCAGATGCGAGTTTATATGGCAATTCTTCCCGTGACGCTTTCCGAAACTGGTTCAACAATAATAACTACGAAAAGGATTCACTGGTGAGATGGGTTGAGTCCGACGCTAACGAGCACACATGGAAATCTCTCGGGGAGGATATGAGGGAGTGGCTATTCCAAAAACATGATAACACTATCCCGTACATCACAACAATTGCGCCTATCACGCCCGAATCATACCTCTGTCCTACATGTTTGCCGGCAATATTTGATAGGTATCTCACCGAGTATTTAATCTCCGAGCGAGAGCGATTGGGATGGACCGACACTAGAACGAAATGCTGGTATGGCAAGAACTGCAGGACTCAGCGGCATAATCCTGACCATTGCGCTCGATTGAACCATGTTTGCGACGAAACCCCACAAGAAGGACGTCGCGAGACGAATACGACACGTGCCCCCCAAACCTCACATACTGGAGGTGTAAGGGGCATTGTCGCGCCAATGGCACAGCCTCCCATCTCACCAGCCGGAATCCATATTTCTGGAGCAACTATGCCACCAAGCCATGGACCCTCAACTCACACGGACGTGGTTGTTGACGCTGCTGATGGTGGCTCTTCCGCTTTTGTCGCTCCAGATACTGGTGATCCCGAGCTTTCGAATTGAAACGAGGCGGCGTCCCGTAAGAGACGCTACTCCGAAATATCTACATCGTTGCCACATAGTCATTCCGCATATAACACACCATCATCAACCCAGGAAGAATCATCTCAGGATCCTCACCCTCCAACTCAGCCCACACCCACTACCAGAAACTACGAGTCTCGCGGGACTCAAACCCCGCTCGACTCCACCCCCATTCAAAATCCTTCCGTGTCATCACAGCAAACCTCATCCTTCTACGCTACACCGTCCACGCCCCGCCGTCGAACATTACTCTCAGCCCCTTCAAATACTCGCCGCTCCCTCCGTCGAACCGAATCAACCCCATTGTCAACCCCACCTGAACCACCAATGCCTTCCCAGCAAGAAGAGGAGGACGAGTTCATGTCCCACTCTCAACCTCTTCCATCCATATCAGAGTCCCCACAATTAAATCGACGAAGAACATATCGTTCTCGTCGTCGTCGCTGTCCCCCTGAGCCGGGCGTCGATATTCGTCAGATTTGGGCGGATGAGCTTGAACTCATCGAATTCATGTCTCACGGACACGAGAGCTCCGGGAGCTCACTCTACCCTAAGCTCACCGACGTACGAAGCCAAAAACAGTCACAACTGAATCCAAGCCAAGAGCAAGAAGGGGATATCTCAGAACTTCAGAAGAGGAGAAGACTCATCTGACGATCATTCGAATATCTCATCACCACATACAAACAGCGTTTCCTTTTTTCCTCGTTTATGCCACTTTTTGAGCAGCCCTTAGCGATGACTTCCATTGCTATTTATTCTCTGTATCATTTTGTTATTTTAGTTCTTGGTTGCATATAGTCTCAGGGAGGTGTTTTGTGTTATTCTTGGATCTCGACCGAATAGCAGGGTTGATGACTCATCACGCCCATGGAAGGTTTTTTTGTATCACTACTATAAAATTATATTAAATAGTGCTATCAAAGCGCATCTTCGCAATGTCAAAGGATTTTTATTTCTTGTGCCGTATTGTAAGCGAATGATCCCTTTCATTTCTCCTTTTACTCACATAGTTTTGCAGGGTTAGTGTTGGTCACACTAGACAACACTGGGTTCATTGTAATACTAATTCAGTCACGTTTCCCCAGTAAAACTACTACTTGACCAAGTTTGCTTTTTGATTGGGGAGATAATTGTAGTTTGAATGGCTAAGGACGTGACTTTTGGGTCTACTGTGCTGCAAATTTATACCACTCTAGAGCTTCTGCGCTTTGGAGCGTTTGCGCCTGATATCGCGACTGTAGGGTGACACAGGGAACCTAGAACCTAAATTGCTTAATTAAACAAATTGAGCTATACTATTCATCAATAGTTGCTTAGAATCTAGGTTCCCTGTGTTACTCTACAGTCCGTGTACACTCAGCGCTCAAAATATTATCTTATCGATCGATAAGATAAGCAAGCTTCTTCAAAAGCCTCCAATTTTAGATTTTATAACAAATATCTTAAGTGGGCTTCTTCTAGATCGTTTTTCGGTGATATGATATGCAGCACGTGGAAAGGTTCAGCGACTTCCGTGCCAGGTCCGCGCAAAGGTCCGTGCAAGATAGATGCAATGATCCCTTTGGATTACGCTATGCTGGAGGTAACAAATGACCTCGGCTTCTGGGAGCTGTGGTCGCGCCTTTCAATCACAATACCATGGTAAGATGGTATAATATCGCATTACTGTTTTCTTCCCGACGGATGTCAGGCACCAAAAAGCGTCGGACCTGATGCATGGGTCCCATGTCACTTACAGAATCAGCGTGCGCGTCCATTAGTCCCACGCAGGAGCTGAAAAATTTAACTCCGATCTTCTGCATGGATATATACTTATATCAATTACGAGGTTTATAACCATTTCGAGGATTTTTAATCGCTGGTTGTGGCGTTATGCGGTGGTTTTCATGGCGGGGCTGCTTGACGCGGCGGCCCGATAGACCGGCGAGCCCCCACTATGGAAATTCATCCGGTGTTTCGCTAGTTCGGACCCTTGATAGCCCAGTAGATTTGAAACTATCACAGCCGGCGCAGCTTAAAAAAATATTGGTGAGAATGATATTTTTGTATTTCTTGGACACGAGGAGGCTCGCTTCGAAAATTTAGCTATCTATATTTCGGCATCGGCTACTTTCTTCTCCGTGTATAAAGTGTCACTCACAGGAGTTAGCGATGCTAATCCGCGGTTAGTACTAATTAGTGCTAGCTACAGAATGCAGAATCCATAAGAAGGCTAAGCTTAGCATAATAGATATCACTCCAAGTGAACAATGGATTACTACATATACCTTATCAAATTGGAATATTGAACCCACTATTTTTCCGACCCCCGGCATTCAAGATGGCCAATTCCGATCAGATTGCAGGGACCAAGATTCTTGGTGACTGGGACCTGCAGGTACGCCGTGTTTATTAGTTTTGCCCACCCGGAGCTTCAACGTCCGAAGGATGGGGCGTCTAAATAGACATTTGGACCTGAAATTTAACCCGATCCGCGTGATGACGGGAATCGCAAGGCGAATGATGTATAGGGTGCTTTAAACGTATAAAGCACCCCCGAGCCCACAAAGGTGATCACCAAAATACCAAGCTTCCCTTCACGATCGTAAGATATTTTTCTACGGGTGTGTGAAAGAGATTCAGACAAGATGTTGAGTCTTTTGCCTCTTGCTCTTGCAGCTTTTGCTGGCTCGGCCGCCGCTCAGACAACGACCTATCAGGCCGAGTCTGCCACATTAGTTGGTGTGACCGTTGGTACCGCCGTAGCAGGCTATTCAGGTATGATCTTATAAAATGAATAGTAATCTTGGTGATCGATCCTCCACGCGCTCTCGACACCCAGCCAGTACTAATATTCTCAATTTCGTGGCGAATAGGCACTGGATATGTCGAGGGCTTCGATACCTCTGGTGACGAGATTAAATTTACCGTCACGGCGCCCTCCCAAGCACTTTACGATCTCCAAATCGTCTACAATGGCCCCTACGGAGACAAATATACCACTGTTGTTCTCAACGGTGCCGGTGGTGGGCAAGTTTCCCTGCCGGCCACCACATCATGGGTCACCGTTTCCGCTGGACAGGTTCTCTTGAATGCTGGCTCGAACACCATTGAGATCCAAAACAACTGGGGATGGTATCTCATTGACTCCATCCTTCTCTCGGCATCCGTTCCACGTGGACCACATCAGATCTCTACCACTCCAGTTAACCCAAATGCCAACTCTGACGCCAAAGCCCTTCTTAAGTATCTCGGTAGCATCTATGGGAAGAACATCTTATCTGGACAACAAGATCAGGCTTCTCTCGACTGGGTCACCACTAATGTCGGAAAGACCCCAGCCATTCTCGGAGTTGATTTCATTGAATACACTGACTCCCGTACTTCACGTGGCGGTTCCAGCACCGACGTCGATAAAGCCATTGCCTTCGCTGCGAGAGGTGGTATCGTCACCTTCTGCTGGCATTGGGGTGCACCAGTTGGTCTCTATGATACCTCGGATCAGCCTTGGTGGTCTGGTTTCTATACAGTTGCTACTGATTTCAATGTGGCTATTGCCATGGCCGATACCACCAATGCCAACTACACCCTGTTGGTTCACGATATCGACACCATCGCTGTTCAATTGAAGAAGCTCGAAACCGCTGGGGTTCCAATTCTCTTCAGACCTTTGCACGAGGCTGAGGGCGGTTGGTTCTGGTGGGGCGCTCAGGGTCCAGAGCCATGCAAGAAGTTGTACAATCTTGTCTACGACAGAATTACAAACTACCACGGGATCAAGAATATAATCTGGGTTTGGAACTCGGTTTCTGCTGCTTGGTACCCAGGTGACTCTGTTGTTGACATTGTCGCCGCTGATACTTATACCCAAGGTGACCACGGTGTAAGTGTTCCAACCCCATTTACCATTGCGTAGATTATACAGCCTAATCATGGTGCTTAGCCAATTTCCGCTACCTACAATGCTCTTCTCAGCCTCGTCAACGACAAGAAGATCATTGCTGCCGCTGAGATTGGTTCCATAATAGACCCTGCTCAATTGCAGCTGTACCAAGCCGATTGGGTCTACTTTGTCATTTGGAGCGGTGACTTCATTTCCGGTGGCACTTGGAACTCCCTTTCCCTCTTGCAGTCCGTCTACAACTCCGCCTATGTTCTCACATTGGACGAGATTCAAGGATGGAAGAACCCAACGACCACGACCACGACCACTACTACGAGCCGCACCACGACTACCTCTAGCAGGACTACGACTACTTCGTAAGCTACTTCAGCTAAAAAACTTTTCAATTCTTCAAGAGCTAATAAGAATATAGATCCCGCACTACCACAACCTCAAGCAGGACGACTACGACTTCGAGCCGTACCACGACTACTTCTTCCCGAACGACCACTACATCGTCGCGAACGACCACTACATCTCCACGGACGTCTTCTACGACTACCACAACTCCAAGGACAACAACAACTTCGAGTCGTACGACCACAACCACTACCCGAACTACCACCGCTTCAGGTGCTGTTGCCACCCACTGGGGACAATGCGGCGGTATCGGATTCACCGGTCCAACCGTCTGCGAAAGCCCATACACTTGTCAACAATTGGTGAGTCCTTACGCATTTGAATAAGAATTATAAGAGTAAACTCGCTAACAAGGTTATCTAGAACCCGTACTACTTCCAGTGCTTGTAAAGAATTGGAGGGCTAGTTCTCGATGTGATGAGAAAGCTTTCATACGTTTGCGATTTTTGAAATTGAAGCAATATTTGTACATAAGTCCTATTACATCTAACATTTAGTAGATGGGTATATATTTTTTAGTTTAACTTATTCAAAAGATGTGTTTAATTCGCTTGAAATGGCATATTTTCGACCTGTGTCATATATGGGCCGTTGTATCTGTTGCTTTCGAAAGTGCGAACCCGATCAAAAGGAGAATCGGGATAAATGTTGCAACAAGATTCGAGAATCAATAGTGAATCGGCCCTGTTAAATGTCTCTTGTTGCATTCCCAACACAACAATCACTATCTACCTAGTAGTCACCAAACTGGATACTGGTGAAGAATTGAGATTTGAAAAATAAGAAAAACGAAAAAAAAAGGGAAATTTTATCAATTGACTACCATTCCAATCGAGAGCAAAAAGAAATCTACAACAATCGGGATTCGCACCTGGTCACCCACGGCACTACTGATCGATCGATATGAGGCTTAAGTAAGGCAGAGCGGACGGGATACCCTGTAGTCCTCATTCTGTGGTCGTAGATACTCATCTGTACTAAGTAACTACCTATATAGGGTACTAGCCCAACGTTGAGAAGCCGGCCTCCGGCCGGCCAAGCAGACGGAAACGGGCACGTGAATTCCCATTAAATATAACAAGGTCTTATTAATCCTTAGGTAAGACCTCTTTCCAAACCATGAAACAATCGCTCGCCAAAATCGCAAAGATAGCATCCACCAAGCACGTTATACGTCATTCGCGTCCACCAGGCACGTTCGTTCGCATCCACCGGGCACATTACACGTCGCTTGCCAAGTTTACAGGGATAACATCCACCAGGCACGTAACACATCACGCGAATAAGTCGGTATAGAATATACGCCGAAAGAATTCGGAAATTGGCGTAGAATCCTTCCGCATTACAAAATCTCAAATTGAATCCATCATTTTCACCACTACGAAATTCTTAATAAATTTAGTAGGGCCAACTTTGACGGGCCCGCCTGATACTATTTTTATAATTGTATTTATCACGCAGCCAATAACTACCATCACTATAATTGGGCCTACCGCTGGAACCACCACGTTGTCTCCAGCCAGTAATAAATCCACTTAATACCCGCGGGTGACCAACAATGTTGGTTTAACATTAAAGATAAATTTGGAGGCTTTATCACTATTCGTATAATACAATTTGTCGTATTTGTGATTGTTTTTAGGGGTTCTTCTGGTACCACAGTTTGATTCCCGATAAATTCAGTTAGTTCTACTGTATGCGACGACCCGGGCACGATTACGGTTCAGAATCCCATCAAAAGGACCGTAGCGAAATCAATTCTGTCTAATACTCTAAATCATATTTTGATATTAGGATTCTTAAATTATACGGATCTATAACTTTCACTATTACAATCATAATCAGAGATTGTTATCGTCACTAGTTGTGGACTGACTATCAGGTTTATGAATCAATGGCTGTTACTGTTACTGTTGCACCTATGGACTATTGTTGTTATTCTTATATAATCATAGCTATGGATTATTTGAGTTACTGTTTTAGCCATGGACTACTTCGTATTATAATCACGGTTCGGTCGTCGGCGCAGTCATGACCTTGGCGGTGGACTGTGATCGTTATTGTTATAGCCATGTACTGTTGCTGTCATTATTATACTACATGGACTATCGCTATTTTTATTACCATTGTAGCCCTGGTCTGTCGCCGACATTATTGTGTCAACGGATAGTCGCCGTTACATGACTACGGATTTGTAGCCGAGGATTGGCACTGTTTGTTTTTTACTATTCAAATATTCACTATTGAGTCTACGAGAGTTTCTTTTCGCATGACTAAGAGGCTTTAGCAACTATAATCTTTTTACGAAAGTATAATCTTGTTATCATTGCTGCATGAACGCAGGTATATATGGGATAGGTGAACTCGATTAGCGTTAGTTAGGGCGGAAATGCTACATTGCCGCCACTTTGATATGTAGTTAATTAATTACGAGACGGGTGTATAACATTATCAGTACGACTTTGTGTCGATTTAATTGATAATTTGACCTTACCGTATGAGCAATCGGCCCTTACAACTTCAATATGCTAGTATGTGTCTCTCCTAGTTCCTGAATATCTTCACCCTCCAGCTCTTCCGTCTTGCTTACAATGTATTTCTTCATCGCGCCAGGGTCAAGCTTCAATTCCGGTTTTTTTATTAATGCTAAGGCAATAGCACCGGATACATGTGGCGTAGCCATACTCGTCCCAGACAGTAGGCCAACCTTTCCGTTTGGCAAGGTGCTCAATATCTGTTCTCCCGGAGCATATAAGGACACACAAGGACCAGTTCCCGAATCTTCAGCGTGCTCATCAAAGATATCAGATGCAGCAACGCTGAATATCGAAGGGACCTGGCGGTTGAACCCACCGGGTAATACCTTACATGCGTCTTGGTACTCGTTTCCAGCCACAGATACTATATGTATACCCTCTTTTGCAATTTTTTCGAAAATCCCGATTAGTGTGCGCATGTTGCTTGTTGGGGGTGGCGGGATACTCAAGGACATATTTATAATCGATCCTTTGAAATTGGGTGACACTTTACGAGTTCTGTGCTGCTCTACCACCCAATCGAGGCCTGCAAAGATGTTACCCACAGACGACCGAATCGGTCCTTCAGCTCCCTCGTTTCCGGTTTTGACGCTGATTATGTTGACAGATTTTGCTACGCCGTAGGATTTCGACCCGATTATACCTGCGACGTGAGTTCTATAAAATGCATAGATGCATTAGCCGAGCACTCTTTCAGAAACGTGATGTATATATAATATACCACTTAAGGGGCCCATGTATTTATCAACTCACCCATGTCCGCAATTGTCGTTGTACTGATCCTTGATCGCAGTGTACCCGTGCTTCGCCCGGCCGCCAAATTCCGGATGGTTGATATCTATACCGCTATCCAGAACATATACATCCACCCCAGCACCACCTTTCCCACTCGCATCTTCAGAATACTCGTAATTTGCGCAGTAGAGCTTTTCATTCGGATCGCAAGGCGAAATATCTGGTATCTTACCTTTCCGCGTGATTCGGTGGAGACCCCAGGGTGCTTTGTCACCGGTAGCCGGAGGGCAATCGATAGCTCTTTTGAAGATATTCGATGATTGCCCACCCATTGAAGCTTTTTTTGGTTTTTGGCTTTTTAATTTAGAGGTTCTGACCTTGCACTTGTTCTTATGTTTTGAACCTTTGAGATTCACATAAAATGGAACGTCTTCTTCAACCGATAAGATATATTCCTTGTTACCAGATTTTTCACGGAACTTTTGCATTTGCGATTCCGTCATTTTGGCTTTAAATAGGCGCAATAAAGCACCGTAACCCAGCGGAGAAGGTGGCTTGACTTTACCACCGAAGAGATCTTTTCCGTCGGAAGTTGTGTATATTGCTTTTGCGATTTCCTGGAAAGGACGGGTATCTTTTAGGTCCCAGTTTATGATATATTCTTTTATTTGGGCATCGGCTGGAGCGGAATAGGTTAATGATGCAAAGTAGGTGGACAAGAGAAGAGACCATTTTAAAGTCCCAGTTATTGATGGCATCTTGCAATTTTGGTTGTATGATCTTCTTGAGAAAGCCTGTGGAGCCAAGCTCTTAAAGTGATATCGAACGGGAAAGTGTAATCGCGTAAACACCTATCTTATTGAATTTGTATGAAGGGAAATTTGCCTTTCAGCCTCGATAGATATACCAGACCGGCTGGCTTTGAAACGGATCTGATGAATGGAATGGAATGAGGAATATGGAAGCTGTTTCTTGAAGATATGTAGTGCTGCCTTTATAGATTTATGAGATGTCACCAGTCCAGAAACCGAGACGCTAGAAATGTACTTCGACATTTGCATTTGCGTTCAGTTTTCGCCAACTCGCAGGATAAATCTTGCTTGCGGAACACTCCTAGGGGAAGTTTTGTATCATTTGGAAGAGATCTCTTTTCGAGACCTGCATGCCTTTTCGATAGACGCAGTATGAGAATTGCTTTGCAAGCTTCATCGGGTTTAGCCTGATGTTACAACACAGTTCTACTAAGTGACCCCAACCTTTACTGGACTGGTACGGTAAGCTAAACAAGATCTTGCCAATAGAGATTTGCTTAAGATATGCGGAAATCGCGATAAGGTCTTGGAAACCATGAGCTTAATTAATGCATTAAAATATATGCGTTTGTGCGGTTTTAGTCAAAGGGGTAAGGGGGTTTCGCGTTGCTATTTTGCTTTTGATAAAAATCATTATAAGGAAAATCAGTGAAAGCCTTCACCTTTAAGCTGATGAGAATGGTGATTCCTTGTGAGGGTTTATTCACTGTAAAGAAATCGACAGTACGCGCGTCGGCGATTGAACCTACCGGTCAAAACCATTGTTTAAGGAAACACCTTATGATAAAGTCTTTGACTTTTTCGTACATTCGTTCGAAGATGGGATGTAGTTAGAGGACCATACTACCTAGATAGAAAACCCCCTTGTGGCTGTACTCTAGAGAGCTCTCGAGAGCCAACCTAAAAAAAAAAAGACTACAAGAGTTGAAAGCTCAGGCAACAAGCAAACTCCAGGCTTTAGTCTCGAAGGTTCGGTCTCGAAACTCCAGTTTCGAAGTTTCGGTCTCAAAACTCCAGTCTCAAAGCTCTAGTCTCAAATCTCAAGGGTCTGTATCACATCTGTAGACACCTAAAGCAATCGGGCGAATGTGTTGTCTACCTGTATCGCATGCATGGCTCCGGATTAGGATGTCTCACATCACCAAAAACGGATCTAAGTAGCTGCATCCGAAGGGAACATATGTTTAAGTACTCCAATATTTAGAAATATTAGCATTTATTTGGAGCCCAACCATGAGAAATGTCAGAACCTATATACACGTTCACCCAACCCTTAGGGATCGAACACCCTTGTACGTTACCAGAATACTGAGAACTTACTAGGCCGATATTTATAATGAATAATAAGGTTTATTAAATAGTTCTACTTATGAGTTGGTCACAAATAGGAAGTAAGAATAGTTTGTAGAAAATACCTCTGATGGATGAGGAATGCAAGAAGAATCGGAAAGTGCTGGAGAAAAAAAAACAAAAAAAGACCACTTTTACTGCGCAGCTTTGTCTTGACCCACGCTGCAATCGACGTTGGTTAGCGGAAGGGCGAGACAATCTTTGACCTTGCTGCCAGTCACATCCCTGAGAATATCAGGCGTGTTGCTCTTGAGGGTCGCCACGCCAGTGGCAGTGTCATTTGCGATGAAGATCTTTGGCAATATGGTATCAGTCTCGTAGATGCACATAACAGGGATATAGAAGTTGCCTTCTATGTCGTTGGGCATTATATATGGCACATCAGGTTGAGTAGCGTTAGAGTCCAGAACTGGGGCAAAAACAATAAGGGTGGCTGTTCGGGGCATCTCGTCAATGTAGTGGAGTCGCAGGCGCGAGACGCCGTAGTTGACCAAGGTATCATTATAGGCATTGTAGTAGCGACCGAGGGAGTCGCCAATAACATATCCATCAGGGCCGGCCTCATCCGTCAGAAAGTATCCATCCCATTTGGTCGAGTTGGAAACGTTTGCATCGGCGGGGAGCGGCTTGTTTGGTCGCACGTACGTATTACCATTGGGGGCGTAGTGCAGGCGGAGATCCTGACCGCGCACAAATAACTTGGTGACGGCACCGTTGACAAAGGTTGCATTGCTGATACCATCGGTGGGCTCTGAGTCCGCACGGGCCTCGATAAGTGGCGTCCGGGCGGGGGCGGGCAAAGCGGGTACGTCGCGCTTGAAGATATCAAAGCATCTTTCAAAAGCAGTGAATTCCTGGGTGGCAAGAACCTTCTCGAAAACATCAAATACATTGACCGAAACCTCGTTTACAAACCCGAGCGAGATGTCGATTCCAGCGCAGTTATTATCACCAACACCTTGCACACCATTTTGAAGGTCGAACCCGGCGCCTACACCGGCCGAGATAACAAAACCAGGCTTATCAATGATCTCAGCTGACTTGTCGAACTTGCCCCTGAGAATATTAATACCGACACCAACACCGAACTTGAGGAAAAAAGTAGTGCTGGCCTCGATATCAACCTCGACCTCAAAGACGGGTGTGACCGTGGGCTTGAACCCTGTGGCTTTGGTGTTCCCCTTGTTGACAAGATCCAACGATGCATTGATATCATTCCAAGCGGCATTCGCACCAACAAGGAGCTTGCCATTGATGTCAAGCTCCATATCGACGCCGGCGCTCACATCGAGCCTTGGCCCAATCTCCAAGATACCGTCGATATCAAATGGATTCAGGGTGAATGAACCAATCTTTTTCTCAAATGTCCGCTGGAGGTCCACATTTGCGACAATCCCAAGAGATAAGCCAGCGCCCATACTGCCAGTGAGCGAAACAAAGGCGGTCTGTAGGTCAAGTTTTAGTATGACGAACACTAACTGTCCATTCAGCTTCAAGTCACCCTCGACACCACATTCCACGCAGAAAACATTAAGACTGCCGGAGATCTCGGTTTCGTTGACACCTTTGCTTGTCTTTGCGTTCCCGACATTAGCTGGCTTGTCGAATTGACCGGAGAAGAGGACATAGCCTTTCTTATTGTCAAATGGGGTCGTGACAATGTTTCCGAGCGTCGTAGAATCGAAGGTGATGCTGCGGTTGACGGAACCTCTGACAGTAGTGGCATCTACAATGGCTTCCCCGACTTTCTTTGCCGTATCAACAATAGCTTTGCCCACGTCTTTTGCAACCTCAACTATTGCGTCGCCAACTTTCTCAAGTGCGGATGTGACCTTTGAGACAGCCTTTTCATTTTTAGCATGTTAGCACAACGAGTATGGTTTCTAAGGATCTTCAGACGTACCCTTCTCAATCTAGAACAGCATTTCCTTTTTCGTAACAAATTTTGTAATGCCTGAGCTCGAAGGTTGTCCCTGACAAGATCAGGTAGGTCGCTCTGCCCGTAGAAATCTTCAATGGTAAAGTTATACGCGGCAAGAATTTGATCATTCAGACTCTGGGGGTCAATTCTGCCGATTGCCAGATCTAGCATTTTGTCAAAAGCGGTGTCGCCGCTAATATCATCGATGGGCTGCGTTTGAAGCTGAGTGAATTCGCCATCGGGGTCGCCGCCATCATTGACTTGGGCTGACAGGCCTCCGGCTCGAGTGTTGCTCGCGGCCAAGTTGGCGAACTGCATCTCAATCGGCTTTGCCTCGCCAAAGGCCTCGCTGAAGGAAATGTCCTTGGTCCGGCACTTGATGACCATGGCCTTGTCATCGCGCTCCTCGTCGACGGCACGAATAAAGTGCCTTTCCGTCGTCGAATTGTAGTTCTTGCAGGACGGGTCAGAGGAAATGATGACATAGTCACCCCATTTCTGGCGGGTTGTGTTGTGCCAGTTGGCCCAGGCGTAGTTGTACGCATCCCAGTGGTTGAACTGCATTTTGATCCATCCTTCCTTCTGGTCGCACCAGACCTTGTTGAAGTATTTCGAGTTGATGGGTTGCAGATTGGGGTAGTCGGTGTCGTTCGCCTTGATCCAGGTTAGAGGTACATCGTCTCCGGGCTCTATCGAGAGCTGTCAGCTAATTAAGTTCTCGCCCCGGAATGTTCCACACTTACTGGAGCCGAGTGGCACATCTCCCGTAGTGTAGAGCATTCGACATGACTTTTTCATTTCCAAGTGCCCGAAATCGGTTGCATTAAGGTTCCAGTCCCTTCCTAGCGTCAGCCTGGTAGGGATAGGGCTGACAGCCGTGGCGCTAAGCGTGGGCGTCGCAGCCGAAGCAGCCGAAACCCAGGCCAGCATAGGCAGCCAGGACCAGGCCTGTGACAGCAAGCAAGTCTTCATTTTCACAAATAATAAGGGGGAAAGATTGAATGTAAGAATAATAGAATAGTAAAAAAGGATTGAGCGAAAGGAGTGAATAGGAGAAAGAATTGAGGCCGATGCCGACAACTTCAAAACATCAACATGCAGTTTCTCTTTTATTATATACCCGCCCGTTGAAGTCTTATCACCAGTACCATATTGCTGCACGGTTGCCAAGAGTCATCAGCTTCTTGAGATGAACTGTCGACAATTGCCAAGCACTGGGTGAACCAGCGAGCTGAAGATTGGGAACCATCTGTTCGCCGGGACTCAGCCTTCCAAAAAGCAAAAAAAAAAAAAAAAAAAAAAAGGGTGTGGACCCTGAAAGGGCTTCCTCGGCTGATACCGATTTATCAGCCCCAGCGCTTCCAAAGTAATAGAAACAATCACTCACGGCGCGATACCCTGACTCAAGGACTTGCAGTTACTTCATCACACCACACGTGTGCAGCCACCTTTTTGTTGAGAGCCTGCTATACATACATGCATACATGCCTATATACGTACTTATGTAAGTACATACATATAAAATGTCAGTACAGTAAGCTCTCGTGCCAAGGGAATACGCAAAATTATATACCAGGTCTCTAAATGGTCGATCGAGGTGTATACTGATACTTAACATTCTGACTTGATTTTCAAGTACATGGCTATCAACACAGGCATAGGTATCGATACCTATAATCCTGTCTGTTTTGATATATCAGTACCTAAATAACGATATGGTAGGGGACCTTGCAAGGCTGCATGGGTGACGTAGGAAACAAGAAAATAAACATGGGACAGACCCTTGATGTCAGCCGAGTTCTTGCCGTGTACCCGTAAAGAATGTGATAACTAGATCTGTTTCAAGGCCTACGAAGAATTCTTGGAAGAATTGACGTAGGGAGTCTTACATGCCTTGCAGGGTCTGAGCTAAATATCCCTACAGGGTTTGCTAGAAGTGGAGCCCCATGGGGCGTCCCCTATTAAAAAGAAGCACTAGCCTTAAAAGTTTCTCGGATATACCATTCATTATATTACAAATTAACGCCAACCCTGGAGGATTGGGCCCTGATAAGGCTGCACGAAGGAAATAATTGCAGGATTTGCTCGAGCTTGCATTGCTCCGTTATGCAAGATGATTCTTTGGATCCACCACAAGAAGTTTTGTTCCCTTCTGAAAAATTCGCAAGACGTACCAGGCAGAAACAATTTTCCAGTTAGATAGACGCTGAAGCATAAAACACCAAGCAGGAGCTGCTTCACGTGCATTAATTTGTTCTTTTAAGAATAATCTTTTTTGTTCATTTTCATGACTAATAAACTATTGATACCAGTGTATTTTCGGAGACCTCCTAAGTAAAAAAATAGCCATCCTGCAATGATAATCTTTACGACGGTAGATATACTCCGGAGCTCCCGTTTGCTTTGAATTCGAGAGCTCTGGTGGACTTCGTACAAGTCAATCCGGAATTTGAGTCCCGGTTCTGATTTTGCGGCTGATATGTATTATCTTCATCCTCGAGTTCTCTCTGTGAGATAAGTTCAAGTTGGAACTTCGTGAGCTTTCCGAGTCCGGAAAAGCGGATAGGGGTCAATCTTCGGACGAGCCGTCGTTACAGGGGTCAACTGTACCATTTGGAAAAACGGATCCGAGCGCTCGGTCCCCGAGAGACGCAGGAGTTAGGAGCTCCAACGGTGTATTCTTGAAAGCCAAAGCTTAAGCTAAATGAAGTTAACCTACATACTGTGCACAGTGAAGACGTTCCGTCGACACATGTATCGATACCACATCTTCTCAATGCTTCAATCACAATTTCCCCTCCAGACGTACCAATCATACTAGCAGTCGTAAAATGGAATGCCTGCATCAGCAAGGATCTAGTTCCCTACGTAATTCAAAGGAACGTAGCCCGATGAGGCAGAAGAACCAACGAACAATCGGCATCAGCTGATCCTAGAGTCCCTAGATTTGTGAGAGGTTGGTGAAGGTCTACTCCTGCAAATTGATTAGGATTCAAATGACCGGGTGATCCCTACGGTACTTTTGTTGTAACACCCCTCCAAGGTCAGTGAATATCTTATCCCGCAAATGGATCAGTATTTCGTGGGATCAGACGTATGCGCCAGTCGAAGCATTTTACCTTCGCGAGCCTTTTTTTAAATGACGGATCTTAAGGGTCCGAGGGGAGGGTAATAGTGAGGGGCTGAGTGCGATGGAAGAACCGGGGAGAAGCAGGATAATCTCGGCGTGGTATCACCCCTATTTGTCTGGAGCAATGGTATATAATTTTATACAGCTTGATGGTGGTCCGCGAGCCATGTGAAAGTAGTGCTTAAATTCAGTGACTTCTATGATCGATTTGATAGGTTCGCAAGCGTTTAACAAAAGGCAAGATGAATTCTGGGGGTTTGTTTGGCATATTGTGTCAGAACCTGCAGATCTAACTGGAAGCTTCACACAAAGCGCCAGCACGACCTTCTAAAGTCAAGGAAATGGGATAAAACTAGTAGAACCGGCCGAGGGTATTTGACATCCATATACTGTTTTCTCACACCAGTTAGTATCCAGTCAAAAAGTCAGTTTTGGCTCCTCAGGTTGATGCCCCTCGGTCAGCCTTGCCCAGACAACCATGCGCAATTACGAGAGCAGATAAGAATTTTTCCAACTCTCTCGCCTAATTTCGCGATTCTCGTTCACGTTGCGCTATTCTCGACTATGCTGCTCAGTACGAGCTGCCTATTCTCTTCGTGAGGCCATTAGTAGTGACACAGAAGCATCTGGGAAAATGTAATATCTAGATACTAAAACCGTAACATCAGAAACGACTAAAAAAAATGTCTGCAGCGTCAACAGAGTGGACGGGATACCCAATTCTACAGTTTTGGTTTAAAACTATACTATGTTGCTTACTATTTGTGCGACATATTTTGGAATTACAGAAAATAACGTTATTTTGATAACTAGTTTCGACATTTATGCAGCCTCAAACCAATTTCATATCTCTAAGCTATCCAGATACCGTCGACACCTATAGGCAATTTCCATATCTGGTTTGCCTGTTTATTCCCACACGGATAAGCAATTAAACTTGTGCCATCTTTGTAGTCCGCTGCGTTGATATCGATGCAGTATCCTGAAACAGCATTGACAATACTGCCTGTCTGTGTGTTCCATTTCTGAGAGGCTTTACTATTGTCACAGGGATTGAGGACAACATTGTGATATTTTTCATTGGGAATTGGTTGTGTATCGAGACAATATTTCCCAGATGCGTGATCCCGATCAAACGCGAGTTGAATGGCTCCTTCCTTAAACTTCCACACCTGATTCCATCTTGGTCCGCAACTAAACAGTATTACTGGAGTATTGGGACTCACGGCCGCCTTGAAGACGTCGATACACTTATTACCAGATGCAGAATTTGTAATCGTGCCGGTAGGATAAAAGGGTTGAATACTCGAGGTGATAGTCTGGCCATTGTATTTTTCCGCGCCTTGTGTGTATTTTAATTCGACGACATTTTCGTTTTCCAGAGAGAAAGATATAGAACCGGGAGGGTTTGCGACAACTCGGATACCGTCCGGATAGTATGCTTTTGGGGCGATCCTGATGAGACCGGGGGCCTTAATCGCGGTGTTTGCGGTCCAGGACACCCAATATTTTCCAGTCACATCCTCGAAATAAGAGGTTTTCGTGATACCTGCCGTCGCTTCAGCAAATGTACGTGCGTGTATGACAGCTAACGCCGGAAAGGGGTCGTCATTTCCCGATTTAACCGTCCCCGACTCGGAAGGACCTGGTCCCCAATGATCGGTTCCTGCGGTGACATCGAATAACTCTTCGTACGCCCATGCTGCCCAAGATTGTAAGTACTTGTCAGCAGTTTGTAAGGCCTTGAGCGTATTAGCTACACCCTTCTCGCTTCGTTCCCAAAACATGAATTCTGTAAGCATTCCCGTAGTTTTTAGACGAGTCGCGTCTTTGATGCGGTTCTTAATAGTGTCTTCAAGGCTTCCTAGTTGTGGAGGATTATAATAATGATATGAATGGGCTGTCTTAGAACCGTCTCCACCGGGAACATTATTAAAACCTGATAGGATATCGTATGTTGAGCCCTCAAACATCACGATTGTTGTGTTATCAACCTTGCGAATCGCCGTGTTTCCTTTGTTCCACAATGGCTCCATATTCTCACGATCGGCAACTCCAGGTATTAAAAGGAGAGGGTTTGCGTGATGGTCACCCACCCAAGGCTCTATCAAAAACCAGTTCATTGGTTAACCTCTTTCGCGTAAAGGATTTTGGTATCTTGTGACACAATGGGTGTTTGAGGAGTGAATATACATACCATTCATAAGATCGTATCCCATAACACCTGGCAATCCGCGATAATTTTGAGCGACTACCTCCCAGTAGGCAGCCCAGGCATCGCCAAGGTTATCGTAATTATTGTAGAGGCGACCGAAAGCATTCGCTACAGCGAAATCTAGATACGATGTTCCCCATGCAATAGTCTTGCAATCTGCCTCTGAAGGTATGCCGTTGGAATCGACTGGAAATGGCTTCAATTTTTGAGGTACTGGCATTCTGTGCTCGGGGATGACCCAGTCCGGCTTCACGAACCACTATACATGTAACGATTAGCTCAAGCGGGGCGAGGAAAGAAAAAAAAGCTGAAAGCTGAACGTACGAGAGGTGCTCCGTGACCACAAATTTGGGACGCCCAAACATCTTGATGTTGGTCAACAAGAGTATATATCCCATTCTCCTGGAACCTTTTGATAATGCTGTACGTGATATCTAGATATGTTTGGTTATACTGGCCCCGGATTGGCTCCACACCAGCCCAATGAACGCCGAGGCGAACGACGTTGACGTTCAAATCTTTGAGATTCTGGATATCCTCATCAACGGCGGAGCTTCCCGGAACGAAGCTGTTGATATTTTTATGAAAAGGAAACTTCTTGTTGACCATGTTAGTGCCATGAAAATGGCGGGACCGTCCTTCAGCATCGATAAACTGTTGACTAGCGATGTCTACTCGGACAATTTTGGACAGGTCTGCCCACGCTACCGCAGTCAGAAGGGCGAAGCAAACGAAAACTGATGGATCCTTCATTGTTACTGGAAATAGTTCGAAAGACGGCGACGTCTCCACTTAGCGAACCCCACAGCTTGGATATGAGGATAGATTAGATAGCGCGGGGAGAGAGGGACAAGCGAAAGATTCGCACGTTTGCAATGATTATTATCGGACATAATGCCCTCGGTTAGGGTCGTGAAGATGGCGGTCACCAACGGTGTAACAGGTACCCCTGGCGTGACGATGCATTGGGATACTAAAGTAGGGAGGTGAGGAGGAATGTGGTATGCCGCGAACTACTTGCTTCGTCATTTGGATACCCAGGGTGTCATTGAGGCGGAAGGAGAAATCATGGAGAGGAGAAGGCTCGAAATATGAACATGCATATGTCTTGCGAGGCTAGAATTGATTGCTTAGGTTATCTTGCTGCTGACAGCCAAGGGACAGACAGCTGTTGGCCGCTACTCAAGCTAACCAGGGCAATTTGTTTGTGTTGTTTGTTGCATATTTTTGCCAGTCAAATTTGCGTCGACCCGAGAAGCATATCGAATTACATGTATATATTTACAATGTTACAACCAACTGGATCATTGGTTTATGATCTAGAAGGTTTGATATCGAGACCTGATAGCCAACAACATCATCTTATCAATAGCTTCAGTTATTCAAAAATAACCAGCTATACATGTAAGCCCCGTGATTTAATCAGGCCAATTCAAACCCCAGTAAACCCTGAAGGGTTTACGGGACAGGACCCTGTCGTGAAAAAAATTGCAACTTCCAGATACGGAAGCAATAGCTGGTTCTTGTAAAACTTCCAATTACCTTCTGATATCTACGACCACAGAATGAGGAACATAGGGTATCCCGTCCGCTCTGCCTTACTCAAGCCTCATATCGATCGATCAGTAGTGCCGTGGGTGACCAGGTGCGAATCCCGATTGTTGTAGATTCTCTTTTTTTGCTCTTTTTTTTTATTCGCCCCAGAATGAATATACCCGGGGTCAGATGCCTCGACATCAACAATAGATTATTATTGAACGCCGTTGATATAATTCTGATCGCTGATGCAACGCAAGTGCCGTTAATTACGGCTTTCTTTTTCTTCCAGGATGTCCTTAGTAGCTAGCTACTAAGGCAAGCTATCTAGGACTTTAGTCCACCATCAATAAAACAACTTTCGCATTTGACGACAGGGCTTCTCCCTACTACTCTCGTTTCCGAAAAGATATCAATTCTTAAGGTTTATACTTGAAATTGAGATTTCTATCACCCGCTACGATCGTCTTTAATCTCTGCGGATATGCCGTTAAACTGTCAGGCCTCGCTTAGCGACCAGGCATATGGCGCGGCGTATAGCGTGCAGCTGTGGCGGCCTCTAAATTCGCTATCTAGCGCGGACGAAGAGCTGAATTACGATGTTTACCAAGACTAGGATTTTCAAATCTTGTAGCTATTGTTGACTCTGCCATCGGGAGGATGAACATTAAGCATTTGTTACGTCTGGTGATCTTTCGGCTGACAGTAGGAAAGTACATTATAAATATTTATATAGACTTAAATATAAGTATATATACGCATGCCCATATATATTGCGCTTTGTAATAGAATGAATCCGAGGTTCACGTTAGCAACCAGGGATATAGTAAAGATAAGGATGTACCATTTTCTCAACGATATCTTGATTTTATATGTATATATGGTAATGTGATGCAATGTTGGAATCATAAATACCATCGAACGCCTTCACAGAGAAAAATCGAGAAGGGTCCGAACGGTCGTCCTTCCATTTTCACTCTCAAATAACCCAACCGCGTAAGTGTCAACACGGCCTCCTACGATAGTCGGGCGTGCTTATGAACCTCGATCTTGATATACATTCTATATATATCAGATAACAAAAAAAGGTCATAAATAGAGATATACACCAGCGATTTCTCGCAGTATATAAAGGAATTCCCGCCCTGTCCGGGTGGAAATTCCCTTTCTCTTTTCCTTCCTCAGGTGCGCAATCCATAGGATAACAATTCCAGCTATGCTAATCTACTGAAATCTCGTGGGGGGAAGGTGGCTTCTAGCGCGATGGTGTAGAGACGATTTCAAGTTCTGACGGATTGCGCGGCCTCTCATGAATACTAACCGACGCGGATGAAGAGAATTCTGACGCTCCTGGTGATTTCAGCTGATGAAGGCATAGGTCAATTTCCTGAAGCGGCACCAGTGCCCGGAATGATTTGCCACGTGGCTAAGTGTATTGCCTTTAATGTCAGCTAGCTGTATATATGTAGTGGAAAATATAAAATGGAATTCAGTATTATTATGGTGGCATTTCTGAAGAGTAAGGTCCGGGACCCCCCCTCCGATCGATAGGCCCGGTGGATTGTCTGTCTTATTAGTTTACGCAAAACTTCTGCAGCATGGGAACAATAAATCTCTAAGTTATGTGGAAGCTCAAAACCCCTGGTCCGACGTTCCGAAAGTTGGGGGGTCAATTATCCGATTTCAATCTATCTTGAAGGGGCGCGTGTCCGTGTGGGCCGATATAACCAGATTTGTTTGGGAAGACTTTCAAGGAGCTGAGTGCTTACCAATCCTAATACCTTAACTGAAGAAATATTTCAGGTAAAAGTTTTCCTTCCCTCTTTCAATGCGTAATCCGTAGGATGATAATTCTCATCATGCTAATCTGCTGAAATCTGTTGGGAGAGGGTGGGTGGTCTTCTGTGTACCGAACGGCCTAGCTTTTAAAAAGAATGTAAAATAAAGTCCACACAAAACCCTAAATTCCAAAAAGGGGGATTTGCTGGCGACGTGGCGATTTCATAAAGATCCGCGAGATGCTGTGCTGTCGATCTTCGATATAACGCTTACCTACCTAAGTAGTATGTATTTAAATTTCGTACGTCACGCTGATATCGATATATATCGATAGAGCACAAGGAACTGACTCCTGAAGAGAAACAAGTATATCAATGCAATAATATATTACAACTCCAATATTCTTGTCCCATTCTCAGCTACCAACAGCGGTTTGTGAAGTCATTTATGCCGCACCACCCGTCTGGACTATTATTACAATAATATGTATCTATATACCGAGAACTACCATCGTTGCACATGCATATATACTCATAAGACGCGGCCGACCAAGGTTCACATACTGCACTTGCCGGAGGAGGCTGTTCGAGACCCGGACCATTGTATGGAGGAATAGTGCCGGTTATCGGCCAAGGAGTGTTGGAAGTAGGAACGCACCCACATCCCGCATGCACCCCATTCCGACATAAACCAATATAGTTATTAGGGTTGGAGCTCCTTACTCCATTACATCCGGCAAACTCACAAGAAGCCAAACTAGAGCAGTACATCGGTGTGGAGGAGACGGGGTTACACGGGCAACCTCTATACGCGTTCTTGCACGTTGCCGCTCTGGTCTGGGCGTTATCAATGCTTCCGCCACATCCTCCGAGATCACAATTCTGTCTGGCACCACAGGTATTTGCCGTTGGCTTGCACGGGCAGCCTCGATAGTAGTTGTGGCAGTAAGGAAACTTTTGGCCATAGTCGTACGTGCCACCGCAGCCGCCGTTATCACACGACTGAGCTGGACCGCAAGTGTTAGGCGTGGCTACACAGACGCATCCTGCATAGTTTCCTCTACATCTGGCGGTGTTAGACCATGCGTCAAACGATCCAGCGCATCCCCCGTTATCACAAGACTGAGGAGTGCCGCAGGTGTTCTGAGTCGGGTTGCATTGGCACCCGATATAATTTTGCCGGCATCGGGCCGTATTGGACCACGCATCATATGTTCCCCCGCAACCTCCATCTTCGCAGGAACCTCTAGCCCCGCAGGTATTTGCGGTCGGATTACATTGACACCCAGCATAATTTTGTCGACATCTAGCTGTATTAGACCATGCGTCGTAAGTCCCAGCGCAGCCTCCATCGTCGCAGGAACCCCTAGCCCCGCAAGTATTTGCGGTGGGATTACACTGACATCCAGCATAGTTTTGTCGACATCGAGCCGTATTTGACCATGCGTCGTACGTTCCAGCGCAGCCTCCATCGTCACAGGAGCCCATGTTCCCACAGGTCGCCTGCGTAGGGGTACATTCGCATCCCGCATAGAATCCTCGGCACCTGGCAATATTTGAATTTGCATCATAAGTCCCCGCGCAGTTGTTGGCGTCACAGGATCCCCTGGTTCCACAGGTATTGGCTGTTGCTTGACATTGGCAACCTCTAAGGCCAGAGTTCTTGCAGGTAGCCAATCCTGTATTGGTATCGAAAGTGCCGCCGCAGTTACCTGCATCGCACGAGACCGACGCCGGACAAACTATGCCCGGTTTTCCGGCGAATTGGTACATATTCAAGCGCCAGCCGCCACCGCACATTTGATTGCCATTTCCAGCGCAAGTCACATCGCATCCAGACGTGGCTGGAGCTCCAGTGCTCGTGATGAAGTTACCGCAGTAGCATTCAACACCATACTCCATAGCAAAGTAAGTGTAATCGTGGCAGAAAGCAGCGCATTTCTCCGTGGTCAAGGCATTGTCAGTGTATATAATACCTGTCAAGGTACGAGCATTACCGTCGGTATAACATCCCAGTGATGTCCAAGAGGGTGTTGGGCTGGCGGAGGAAGTGGTTTGTCGTTGAGGTAGTAGACTCAAAATCCGAAGCATCGTTAAGGACAGTGATTTGACCGTCTTCGTCTCCCGTCTCAGGAATCAGCGCATCACCACAAGCGACACAAAGAGGACAAATTGTAGATGTTGAAGACGTGGAGGTGGAGGTGGAGGTGGAGGTTGGTGTGCTTGTAGGTCCTTCAGTGGTGGTACCAGTTGGCTGTTGATTCTTGGCGTCTTGAACGGCTTGCTGGGCGACTGTTTCCCAAATGACATTAGTTCTGATGTATATATATACTTCTACAAGTATATCAAATGTTCACCATTGAATTCTTACGGAGAGCTTCAGCAATTGCAGCTGCGAGAGCTGCCGCTGCCGCTGCAGAAGCGGCGGCTCCTGCAAGAGCAACAGCTTCGGTGAGAATTTGTACCAACAGCCCCTGTGCGACTAACACCGCGGCCAATGCACCCGCTAATTGCCCGAAAAAAATCAAAGCATCTAAATAGTCAAGGGTATATATATATTAGCTACGAGAGTTTAATCGTTCGATTAGGAATGTCCCTATCCCCACCCACCTTGTAATGCTAGAGCGACAGCGGCGGCGGCGGCGGCGGCGAGGGCAGCGATCGGGCTGGCAACATAGGCGGCAGCAGCGATCGCTGCCGCCTCGATTGAATCGGCATTGGAGTTCTTGTATACCAGAATTCGATTTGCCGCACCGCAAATTTGGTCTGGAGCCCCTCCGCAAGGCTTGTTGCAATCACCTTCGTCTGCTTGTGATGGGTTTGTCAGGGTGTCACCCCAGTAGCACTCTCTGTATCATTTTTGATTTGTTAACAATCATTGTTCCCTTTCAGAAGAACCCGGAGAACGACAACTTACATTCCATTCTTCAGACCAAAATATAGATAACCGTCGGCAGAAGCCAAGGCGGCGCATCGTCCAACCGTCATATCGCTAGCTGAAGCGCTTCCGCCGTCTAACACAGGAGTACTAGAATCGACCAGACAGATGGGATTCCTAAAAGACCCCACCGAACCAACCCTAACCGGTGTAGCGCCCATAGGAACGACGTTGACGGCCTTGGAGAAGCAATCGATATTTGCGGCATTGCCAGCGACTAAGACTCCGAAACCACAAGTGCTATCATCAGCAAATGCGGCGACGCCGCCGCATAGGTTAGAGCAGGGGAGGATTTTTTGGAGACTAAATATTTAGATATACAAGTTAGCTCTGACATGTGGTATACTAGAAGCTTTCGTGTATACCTTGACCGGATCACGGATCCTTCCAAAGCCGGTGGAGCCGAGCCGTCGTTGCATGTGTATGTGATCACGGCAAGGTTGCTACCCTGCAATGCGGTCGACATGACGACTTGATCCTCTCCACCGCCGTAGACGAGTCCATCTTCAAATCTGGAAATTGCGCTGGAAACCCCAGCAAAGTTACTGGAACCACTGTTGCAGCCGTTAGCAGCGGTCACGCACTGGACGCTTTGTGCGCCAACGTGAGGCGTCAAAGCAACGAGCTGTAAGAGAAACGCCACTGCGGCGCGCATCATTCTGTCGAATTCGATTCCCAGTGCGTAGAGGATCGAACCAGGGACTAGTGATATTCCGTTTCGTGATAAGGGAACAACCACAAGAGGCCAAAAACACACTAACAGAACTCACCCTCTTTTTAAAGACAAAACTTCTTATGTAGTCGGAGCCATACATGCAGGTTATTCGTGTTCATCATGGCACTGTCGGGTTAATTGACTTGAGCCCAGACGGCTTACCGCGTATAGTGATTGGTCGTTATCTCAGCCACAAACTGCGGAGTGGAGGGCACTTCTCGGGTTACCCACCAATTTGAAGCGGTGCCGGCGCAGGGTCTCCCATGCGCATGGGTGCATGCATTGGTCTCTATCGGCGAGATTAAGGGTCTCCAAAAAGGTTGTCGGGTCGGCGAGATGCATTTTATATTGGATGAAGATATATATCGATATATATCTTATACATGTCGATATGTATACCTCGTATTCGCTATCGTTAAAATGTGACGCGTGAACGGCGCTTGGCGCTTGGCGTGTTTCGCATTCTCAAAACTGCGAGACTTCATTTGAGTAATCAAAAAGGTGGTACCACACCAGCTTGGATATTACCCGTCTTGACTGCAGCTAACTATACTACTAGCTACGGGATGCAGGTAAAGGACTGTGGCCAAGCTCAAGCCACTATATGCAGCTTTAATTAAGCCTCACCCAGTAGGAAGAGGAGAGGTGATCAACTACCAATACTTAAATACGAAGTATTTGTATCTGTCAGTTGAGAATGTTTTATAACATCCGCGTTATGCGCGCAGAAGAATTCGATTTTTCGTGTGAGCGGAACGATAGCATCCTGCCCAAAGACCCCCCCCCCCCTCCATATATAATTATGTTTATAAATATATACATCTCTATATCTATGAAGTAACCCCACCAGTTGAAGAGATCTTCTTGAAATCGATTTAGCTACTTTCATGAGGATAGAATCAATTGGAAGTGTTCGCAATAAAGGGCCGTCGGATTGATCCCTTCACCGGAAATCTTAGCTTTGCAAAATGCACTTCTACAGGTTCTTGTCGGTGCTTCCCTTCGTCGGGTACTATGAGGCATTGGCCTCTCCCCTGGGTTATTTCGACCACCAACCTGCAGATATCATAGGCGTAATGAAGAGGCAACAGGAGCTTTGCCCTGCTTTGTATCCATCACCGGGACTCGTCCCTTATCTCGTTTTTCCTTTTTCCGTCTTCGTCGACTCCCCTCCTTCTTCCCCCTCTACCTCTACTTCTCCAACATCTACCTCTACTTCTTCAATATCTACCTCTGCTTCTTCCACTTCTATTTCTTCTTCTTCCACATCTATTTCTTCTTCATCAACCTCTATTTCTTCTTTTTCCACCTCTATCTCTTCGTCTTCTTCAACTTCTACATCTTCTTCTTCAACCTCTGCACCTTCTTCTTCAACCTCTATCTCTTCTTCTTCAAGCTATGTTTCTTCTTCTTCAACATCCGTTTCTTCTATTTCAACATCTCTCTCTTCTTCTTCCACCTCTGTCATTTCTTCTTCCACCTCTGTCTCTGTTCAGACAACGACAATAAAGACGACGACAGCCGCAACGACGACAACGACAGCTACTACGACCTCCTCTGGGCCGTGGTCATCTCTCGGATGCTACACTGATAGCATCGATGCGAGGGCATTGCCAAATTCGGCGAGCGCGAGTGACATGTCAGTGAGCAAGTGTGAAGCCCTAGCAGCCGGGCACAAGTATGCAGGAGTTGAATATGGAACGTAAGTGAACATTGATCCATCCGCCAAGGCAGATGAGTGATGGGACTGATTTTTTCATTCCGTGCAGAGAGTGCCACTGGGGTGACGTAATAGCATCATCTTCAACCCAAGCATCGAGCGGCTGCGATATGGCATGTGCCGGAAAGTCGACCGAACTGTGCGGGGGAGGTAACAGAATCAACATCTATCTCAACACCGCCTTCAGTAACGGCGCACAGGGGGGCAATGATTGGGTTTATATGGGATGCTATACGGATGATATAAATAACCGGTCTATCCAACCGGGAACGATAACTGATTACTCAGCGATGACCATTGAGAACTGTCTCCGTAACGCGACAGGCTTCAAATACGCCGGACTCGAGTATGCTCGTGAGTGCTACTGGGGTAACCAACTCAGTGGAACTTTGGCAACCGGTTCTGATTGTGATAATCCTTGTAACGGAAATTCGAACTCAATGTGCGGCGGAGGCAATAGACTGAGCGTATATTTAAACACGGCCTATCAAGCCTCCCCGCCGTCAAAGAGAGATACTAGCGGTCAAAAGACGAAGAAGCTTGACAAACGAGTAACCGCATGGAAGGATATTACTGTTTGCGGAGTAACTTATTATAGTAATAGCTATCAAACTGGCACTAACGGTGATACATACGATTCTTACGGATACAGTTACAGAGTCAGTCCCCAATCTCCAACATGTGTTTGGAGCTATTCTTTTCTATCTTCTCCCGGCGGTGTCGCGCCGCCTGTCACTCAAGGTGGATCCTATGATGGTTAGTAACAACCTTTTCCATCGATATTTAGCTCGAGCTGGTCTCGCTTCCAGACTCCTTCTTGCTACTATGCAGTGACCTAACTTTCATGCATGAAAACAGCGGAGCACGTTTATGAAGCTCAAATAGTATCCCAATTCCTCCGATACGTTGCAGAAACTTTGGATGGGAGCGTTGTGCCCTGCCGACAAGGAGGCTTCATAAAGAAATATTTCGCAAGAACTACATCTTTCCCAGGCCGGCCAGCCAATAATGTGTTCAGGGGAGGCTCCGCTATCGCCGAACTAATGAGAAATTTACCCAGCGACACCAGTGGCGCTGGTGGTACAACCGAGATGGTGGCCCTTGATCGCGAACTCAACGTTCTCAAAGCTAAGGTCTTTGATGAAAGAGTGACAGATTTCTCCACATACAACCAAGCCGCCGAAAATCTAGCAAGGGTAACCCGTTTCGGCATGATTGCTCAGTACCTCGGTACCCCGGCAGTGAAAGCAATCTTTAAAGCCACAAGTCTGCGTATGCGTGCGACTCTTAGCAAACTCGATGACGAGATCGAAGCCAGTACAATCACGGATCCAGTGCCGTCGTTCGAAGATGAATACATTGCTTGGGAACGTGCCTTTCTCCAGAGACAAGGTTATTTGGTGGATGATGCTATGATACGTAATATCAACAAAGCCATCAGCGCGATAGACGCAGATTTGACCATTGGAAGCCGGAACCGAAGGGATACGATAATTCAACAAATTAGAGCTAAGACAGTTATTCCACAATTGACCTATCCTGGCCATTGGATTGATTTGCCAGATATCGTACGATAGAATGTTATAGGACCATGTACGAATATAATAAATACTTATTTATCTCAATATAGTTTGGTACAGCTTCGGCACCGAATATCGTTAGTTATTTATCAGTGCTGATATATATCACTTTTTAATTGGTACTTGCATCTACGACCACAGAATGAGGACTACAGGGTATCCCGTCCGCTCTGCCTTACTTAAGCCTCATATCGATCGATCAGTAGTGCCGTGGGTGACCAGGTGCGAATCCCGATTGTTGTAGATTCATTTTTGCCATTTTTGCGGCCATTCTGAGCATTCTTTTTTTACAACTTTTGGACTAGCTCAAACTATAGTTTGAGGGGAGTTGATTCGAATTTTTATCATAGTTTGCGGCTCACAAAGATCCTTTCTTGGGACTGCTTTTTCACGTTTACAGAATCCAACAACAACGCAGAACAAGCGTGTTGTCTTGCGAGACGTCGTGCTATCTCAAGGACACCAAGATTGACATTTCACAGTAAGGTTCCCTTGTGTCCTACGCTAAATGAGACAACCAGCCCCTCGAGAATCGAAATATCATACAATTTTTTAATTTTTTGCATTGCAATCAACTACAACAATGACGTGTGATCGCGAATTTTAGTTGCTAACGTCTTCAAGCACAACTTCCGAGTAGCTTAAGCCTTCGTTGATATCTGTTTCCTCTCCTTTCCCCTTCATGGTGATATCAAAGAACCAGCGATGATACTCGGCATTGATCTTATGCAGTCTCCTCGGATCTATACTTCCAATCCACGCCTGGAATGCCTTCGTTTCTTTCTCCATATTTGCATCTAGGGCAGGAATACTCAGTTGTGTCAGGTCCGTGAACGAATAATGACTGCTATTCGCAACGATAGGCTGGACTTTCGGTCCTGTTTGCGCCTTCATGGCATCGATCTCATTCTCCGGGCCACCGCCGGCGTGACGAAGGAAATCAGGAAGTAATACAGGATCAGCGCGTAAGTTCATGTAGGGTCGATGGGCATCCGCGTCCGATGGATCCGTCAGATTGGTCGCATTAGCCCCATTCCAGAACCAACCGTCCATGTTGCTTCCCGCAATAATCTTATCGGTCTTCAGCATTGCCACTAGTGACAGTTGTCCGCCAAGGGAGTGGCCGAACATGCCGACACGGTCCGCAAGTGAAGCTAGATTGCAACCATGGATTTTGATCTCGCCGCGTTTAATCGATTCTAGCGTGAAGAGAGTATCTGCCAGTCGGACATCGACAGCTCGCGCGGTGACTGGCGAGTATCCCGGTGGCTGCTGCGCTAGAAGTGGGTTCGAACGTATCACTCGTCCGTCGGGGAATTCTGTATAATCGCTATCCCATGGATGTTCCATCTGGGCGACGATATACCCGTGGCTAACAACATCTTCGATGATTATTTGATTCAGTTTAGCTGGGACACCGACTCCATGGCTGTATAATAGTAGCGGGGGCGATGAACCATGTTCTCCAGCATGCTTGAACGGTGCATTAGTGATGGAATGGGTTTTGAAATTCTCGAAGTAGGATGCGGATACGTTGCCGCCAAGGAATTCACTGATCCAGTCGGCGAAACCAGCCGTCGCATATGGGTCACCACTACATGCATTCGAATGCCGCTTCGCCGTTGGGTAGTATACTCGTACGAGGATCTGACGTGCAGCCGTTGGGTTGTCGTTGTTAAAAGTATCGTTACGGTCATAGTCGGTGAGAACGACTGGGTAAGTCTTACCGACGGAGTAAGGGCCGGAAAGATCGGGGAAAGAAAAGCGGCTTGAAGAAAGCCCAGCAGCGTTTGCTGGAACAGCCGCTACAGTGACCCCGCCGAAAAGCGCGAGCGCGCTGACGCTAGATCTGAAGGCAAGCATGCGCATGATACATGGACGTGCGTTTGATGTATGCACCTGTGGTCGCTTATCGAGATTTGAACTGATGGGTTTGAGTTACTTGAACATGTCAAGACGTATCTTTGTATCTCTTGAAACCGCGATGGAATCCGAGTCGTATTCTTCAGTAAAATCATTTTCTTGTTGTCTTACTTGTGTAATACCAATATGTGGAAGGTGTAACGCCAATCCGTAAGCTTGAGAGTTCAAGGCAGTTGCGAGATTCAACACATCGTTGGGCTTAGAAGCCCGACTCTACGCTTCGAAGCACTGGATCGTAGAATTTTTACGTTGAGAATATATACCATACCAGCCGGCTTATTTCTTGGTATACTACTGTTTTTATTACGGGATCAGAAATTCGTTTCTCTTTTCTCTTGATTTGAGACTTCATTTTCACGCGGTCGTAAATAAATTCTGGCCGTCCGCTCTGAGAAACCGATTCAGAGTGCATGTACCTGCTGTTTAAAGCACTGCGGGCACCTTACAAGACAGGCCATGATCTGGGACCTACTCGACAAATTTTTTTTTCAGAGTTTTGGTTCAGATAATGACATCAACTTATTATTTCTTGGGACGTTCCAAACGACCCAGAAAAACCAAGTGGAACAGGCCGACAAGGATTTACCATGCCACCAGCTAAGAATAAAACATTTTCATCCAAATGGGTCATTGGTCTTCTACCAAATACCAGGCCTGACTTTGAGGTGTGTTTACCAAGTTTAGCAAAGTATTGAATCAGATGTGGAATTGTCAATCTGACATTAGATTTGCATGTCGGTAGTGATGACGCTCTTGTGCTAGAGGCATACTTTCCGAACACATCTCAGTGAGCTCGCTAACAATTTCGGAGCGGGGTTCGTGCAGGATCGTCAAAGTTATTGCGGCCTTCGCGCGTTCCATTCACCGTAACGAGTGAAGAAATCCGAGCAAAATCTTGTTAGTTCTAACGGTTCCGTAAGAACCGAATGGTTTAAACGTTCGCCAGCTATTATTACAGCGGCTCGAATAAGAATACGTTCTTATTAAGATGGCCAACATTGACTAATCTCCACTAATTGACATACATATGTGCTTTCTTATTCCTTGCGAGTTCTCGGTCTCCTTTCCGAGAAAATCTACGCGGCATCGGTCCCATGTCTGCTCAAGTCCAGACCGATGTTTTTTTTTTTTTTTTTTTCCTTTGCAAGCTCTGTCAGATGCAACATTCGTGAACTAGGCTCTACCTTCCCGATTTCTACATCACTGAGACGATTGAACTGCGAAAGTTGACCATTGAACTTGACAGCTGCTCTGGCACCGGCGGGAGAAACATGGTTTATGTTTTGGATGTTGCGCGGTCTTACCATGGCCAAAAAGCTGGGTCGGAAGAACTCGCGGACGCCACGAGATGAGTCGTCAACATTAGATTCATGCCTGCCTTTTATGTCGAGGCTGTGACAATGCCTTCATGCTGCTCAACACGTTGAACGGAAGGGATTCCGAGAGCATAGAAAGCCGCAACAGGACGAAGGGAATATGAAAAATGCATGTAACACTGGCCAAGGGTCCATGAGATTGGAAACATTTGGATATCGGAAATATCTCAAGCCAAAATCGCGTGATACCCAGCCGTTTCCAACTCTAATTTCATGCAGCGGGCCTCCAACCCCAACTTTTTTTGGACGGCTATGTTCAATCTAAAATTGGCTCATTCGAGAACACCAGGAGACCAACCTGAGGGTTCTTCTGCAGGCCAAGCCTGGGGTAAACAACCACGACAAAGTCCGACGTTCCCTTCGAAAGTCAGCCCGACCTTGCTTCAGGAAAGAGAATTTCCCGACTTCCTGTGGAGTTTAGTTTCGATCGCCACTCTATAGAGCTCTAGAGATTGCAAGCGATCTTTGACAGAATTCCCCTATCTGCCCAAGTACTTCGTACACACGAAGTACTTCCGTTTCCCCCTTAACTTAGATTTTGCCTGTTGCGCTGTAGTGTCAGAACAAATTGGTGGAGATTTGAGCCGGCTCTGAGACCAATCGTGGACTAGACAAGCCAAGGGTTCTCTTCTTCGTCACCCTTTTATCACTGGCTCCGGGGCTCCTGTCTGCTGCAAAATACAATCAACATTGACAACCTTCAAAGGTTTCTGAAAGAACAGAATACCTCGCTACCCATTCCATCTCTCTGGAATTGTCAATCGATGATCGAAATTTTCCAAGGAGGTTCTCAATCTTACAAGAAGGGATTGGCCAAGGCTTTTCCACTTTCGGTACCATCTCGCTCTCTGAGGGGCTAACTTTAATTTTAGAAAGCATTTTCCTTTATCCTAGCGGACTTGCTCCGGGGGGTTGCATAGACACATGCTGTCACCATCGTTTTTTGACGCATAATCCTGCTGCTGTTACGTGAAAATCAATGTTAAATGGCCGCTTGATAAGGAAGCTATGTGAGAGTGAAACGACAACCAGGGACCCCCGGGAAGTCTACTGGATTTTGGCCTCGGTGCGCGCTAGTCCTGCATCTGGCGAAATTCCCAAGTCGGTGACCCTATTTTCGAGCGAACGTCCCCCGCTTGGATCGTCCCCGCTCGGCTGGCAGAGAAATTTGCCTTGGAGTTTCCCGCCGAGGACTCCCTATTTCTTCGCCGGCTTCTGTATTCCGCAAGAGAACAAGTCTCGTGTATTGTTCGAGAGGCGCTGTTGCCAAGGCGCGCAATTCTGGGGCTCTCATAGGGGGCTCTGCTGTCAAAAGGCATCAGGACGTTACATTGAATATCATTATGAATGCATTCACGTATATTTCGGATACTCGCTCTAGATGGAGGATAGCAAAGAGAAACCCGACAATTGTCTACGCAGACATCGATTGAACGGGGTCGGGATCTCTATCGGAGTAGCACCGTGTGCGGTTCTCTTGCGTTGGTGCGTTTACGAAGTAGATGCTGGCGGGTTCATTTTGCTTTTGGAGGCCTAAAAATCCGACTAGGGCGCGAAGAAGGGGTCACCACCAGCCCAAGCCCGAGATATTGCCATTGATATAAAACCCTGCCGCACCCGTTCATTTTTCTTTTCGCGGAGCGCCTGCTAGCCTATCCCTCTTGCTTGGGACCCTGGTGTCGACATTCGTTTCTTCTTCTTTCACCTTTGCATCACCTTTTGGTCTTCATGGCCTTCCACTCGTTATAAAATATTAATACCTTCAGCACACTCGTTGAGAAATACATAGATACATATATACGACATTCTTCAGTAAATAGTACCAATTGGGTACCCTCTTTTTCGCCAAAATGACAGGCACTTCATTCGTTTTGAAGAGCCTCGTTTCCCTTCTTTCCTTGGCTGCGGCTATCCAACCTGTACACTCGGCTCCTCTCGACGATGCGGCTACAAACGAAGTCATGTTGGAGGAAAGGGCAACACCACCAGCTGGATCCAGAGTCGACCCAGGACAACCTTGGAATTGTATGGCTTGGGTTTACTACCGCTCTACGGATACTTGCACGCAACTCATGCAACGAGGTCAAGTTAACTCAGCGGATTTTTTCAAGTACGATTTTATCTGGCACCCGTTGTTGTTGAAGGAACCGAATCGAGGTGTTCCTTGATTAGGAAATGCGTTCTGGATCTCGACTCTAGGCATACAATGATATGACGGCGACTAACAGGAGGACGTCCACAGATACAACCCGAGTCTGAGAGGCAGCTGCAATAACTTGAAGCGTGGATACTCCTACTGCTCCAAGATCCCATACCCCTATGCCGTCGTCGGTATCCCGAACACTTGTGTAAATCGCAAGAACATCAACAAGTTCCAAACGGATGACCGAGATGTATGGAATATGTTCGTCTTGGCTCTCAGCCGTCTCCAAGAGGACGTCGGGACGGACAAACCGTTCGGGTTTTATGGAATCGCATGTGGGTAGACATTGGATTTTCTTCGTATTGTTACTGATTTACTAATACGTATTTATATCTAGCCATTCATGGTTCCCCGTAGGTTCTCAACGATTGTTTTTTGATTGGCTTGGCTTGTGCTATTTCGTGAATCATATATTTCTAACCGTCGCCTCATGTTATGGTCAGATTCCAACCTTGGCCGTATCGGAACGCAGGTGGAAATTTTAACAGGAATACTGGATATTGTCCTCACAATGGAAATATTGTATGTTCCGAAGTGTTCTTCATACAAACCCCGATGCGCCTCTCTAACATTGTTCGCCCATATTAGTTCCTTCCTTGGCACCGACCATTTCTCATTCTATTGGAGGCAAGTTATCACTTTACCGCCTTGATGCCTCCAGCCCTAATATTTGAATTATCCTACAGCAACAACTCTATGCGGCTGCCACCCAATTGGCAAATAAGTTCCCGGCATCTGTCAGAACCAAATATCAAAATGCGGCGCAAAAAGTCAGACTACCGTAAGTCGCTGCAGCCATACCTGACGACAGCCTCTATGGCGAGCAGAATGTTGGTCCTAACGTCAATTTGTATAAAGATACTGGGATTGGGCCGACGCCAATGGGCAGAGCCACCTACCCGAGATTATCAAGCAACCCCGAATTGATGTCATTGGGACGGATAACGTCAAGAGGTCGATCAAGAACCCATTGTTTTCTTATGCTTTCCACGGCGGAGAAAACAATTTCCCATCCGGAGGTGTTAGTTATGATTCTAATTTGTGGAGCTTGACTCGATCTAACTGGCAAATTAGTTCAATGGACAATCGCAGACCCTGCGAGGGAATCTAAACGGCGGCAGTCAACCTGCGGCAGATAAGAATATGCAGCAAGGTTTTGCAGGGTATGTCTCGATCTAATCGTGAGACCCCTTTAGCTTTTGGTTGACATATTTATCTTCGTAGCCGACGACAAAACACATACGAGACCCTTATGACTGGCGATGGCTTCAAGAACTTTGCGGATCGACTGGAGGGCATTCACGGTGACGTCCACAACCAAATCGGAGGGTTCATGCCTGTTTTATGGTATTCTTCCTATGATCCTATCTTCTGGTGAGCTTCCAAATCTATTCGAACCCCTCATTTGCAGGAGCTGATTGGCGGTAGGCTCCATCACAACAACGTCGACAGACTTTACGCGATGTACCAGGCCGCAAACCCTGATCAATCATTCCAGAAGGACGACGCTTGCCCTACGTTCCAACGAATCGCCAACCCAGGCGACCAAGACGACGAAAATACGCCTCTTTACCCTTTTAAACACACTGACGGGACCTGGTGGACATCGAAGGAGGTCAACAACATAAGGAACATTTTCAAATGGGGATTCGGATATCCTGAAGTTCCTTGCGAACAGTCTTCAAGGAGTAGCGGTGATCTTGATACCTTTACAACCAATCAAATCAACGCTCTATACAAGAATAGCGTAACCCCGAGGAAGGGCAAGCGCGCGTACGGAGATCAGAAGAGCCTGTCCTGGAACGTAAACATTGTTGTTGACCAAGCTGAAATCTCTTGTACTTTTGCGGTTGTTCTCTTTTTGGGTCAACCTCCCAGCGATACGGCCGCATGGCAAAGGTATGTTCAGATGAACGAGAACGAGTTCCGCAAGGGCTTATACTTACCACCAAATCTTCAACTAGCTCTACACAAAACATCGGATCCTTGAACGTTCTCGGCAACCCAGGAATGCAAAGAATGTCTAAGATCATGACTGGCGTCGTCCCAATTACACCTTATCTCCAGCATAGAGTTGATACCGAAAACGTCACCGCTGTCAACGATTATCTCGCCAAAAACTTGGTCTGGAAGGTGCTTAGCGTAAGTAAAATCTTCATATGCAACTTAGTCACCAGAATACTAAAAATCCTTAATGAACATAGGAAGGAAGATCCGTTGACGTTGACTCTCTTCCAACACTTAAAGTCGGTGTCACCAACACTGCTGTCACTCTTCCAACCGATGATACGAAGAAGCCGACCTATGGCACCCCTGTTTTGAATCCGAAGGCTACCAAGCAGAAGACTTGCGGTGTCTCGCTCGCTGAAGATCTTACGAACCCGAGGAAGAAGGACGGCCAGAGAAAGCAACTTGAAAATAGATTCCGCAAGATCACTGTCGGAACGGTTTCTGTTCATGTTGCCAATACTAATGTGGATGTTAAGATCGTAAGCCATCCTGCAAGAGTTAGAACCTTAAATTTCAGAAACACCTCACTAACGTATGATTCATCAATAGGGCGGATACGGTGGATACGGTGGATACCAAAAATCTTAAATTAGAATATATAGAGGTAATTAATACTCCCGAGGCCTATTTTAAGAAGAGCCGCTTATGGGACTTGCTTTTTCATTTGTAGCCTTTCATTTGTAGTTTTTAGTTCTTTGCATTGGTATTTTTCAAACCCCATTATAAGCAAGAAATAGCCTTGCGGGGTCTCCTTTGTGTATACATAGTGATGGAAATAGACCTTAGTCATTTTAAACAACTAGGGCGGCAAACATAGAATGTGTGTATCCGAGCTAGCTCAGTACCCTGCGCTGTCTGGAGGGCTGGGATAGGATAGAATTTAATTGAGTTTTATGCTGCATTACCAAGCTTTGCATATCGTCGAGATGCATAATGCTTGGTTTTGTGGCGACGCTACCGTTCGTTAATATTAGCGCTAGTTGGATATAAACACCCACCGCAACTCAAGGCCTTTTGTCCCTATAATTTCTTGGGCCACGAATCTAGATGCCGCTTTGTACCTTCGCGGCATATACATGACCGTCTCGTTCACATATTCTTGACCCCAAAGTATGTCTAAGTTTTCTGACAATAATACCTAGTATGAAGTCTAGTGCTTGTCCTAAAATGAAAGTTGCTTTTATATTTATAGTATAAAAGCTCGATTAAATACAATAGACCAACGGCCCTTCAGGCTTTATACATCTCTTTCCCGAATTCCACGAATATGCCTTCCAGACAATCTTTCCTCAATATGGTCTTTGAGTTGCTTTCCAACCCTCTCATTCCAACCATAGGTAAATGCGTTAGCTAACCCGATGAACTGCGTGCTCGCCTGCAATAACGCCGTCACGTTGCTCCTCTTCCCCGATGCCTCCACAAACCGGTTCACTATACCCGGTATCCATAACAGAATATACATCGCCGGATAGGCATTTAAAAGCAAAACTCTTCGAACCCTTCTAGACCGTGCTTGTTGGGTATTCTTACTCTTTCGCCGGTCGCCTTCGTGATCACCGAGGTCGTCGTCCGTTGCACTTCTATGAGCGAAAGGATGCGAAAAGCTAAATTTAAGTGTCCGCCTGCGCCTGGGTTTTGGCGGGGGTATCGGTGCAGCTAGTGTAGCTTTAGCAGTTGCAGTTGCTTCTGCTGGTATCGGGATATTTGCTTGTTCTTCTTCAACAAAATCTTCGTAATCGTCTTCATCGTCATCGTCATGATACCAGCTTCCAGGTTCCTCCGCATTCTCAGCTTCCGCCATCGGCTTTTCTTCCATTGTTGGAGCTGTCTGAGTGGTATCCGTAGCGCTTGGCTTTGCCTGAGACGGAGCCACGGAATCTCTCGCGTCGTAACTTTGTCTGCTCACGCTCATCAACGCGGCAAATCGACGCCGGAGGTAGAAATGCAAGTACGTGTATAACAGTATTTCACACAGAATAAACGCAAACCTCCACCCGTGCATAAGAGCGTAGCGGAAATATGTCGGATTTATCGCGATCCAACACCAATTACCTGACACCGGTACATATCTACCCAACACCAGACCACCGAGTGCGGTGACGATCGGTAGCACCCACGTAGACGCACATATTAAAAACGTAGTCACGCGAGGTAACGTTTCGCTGACCATCGTTGTACGGGTGAGTGACCATACCGTGACTATGGCGATGGCCAAAATCGAGGTATCAGTTGCTTGTACAGATAATTGTTCGATAAATCCGTTGGCTACGCATGCTCCGCCCCGAGGAATTTCACGTTCGTTTATGAGTCGCCATAAGCCACTGACGGAGTTGTTGAGACCCGTCATAAAATCTGATTCAAAGAAATACAACGTCAGTAATTTCGACATACGTAGGTGGCTCGGTGTTTGAGTATAAATACGCACCAGCGATGGCCAAATTTAAGATCAGAGAATGCCGGAAATGCCGTTTAATCGGTAGAATTAGATACGTAACTGCTATGAAGCCGGCGCCGAAGAATGAGCTTATGCTCCCGATTAAATTTGCAATCCCAATAGCCCACTTCCATGTCGTAAAAGTATGAACTTGGGGTGGTGTCGGCAAGGGTTCCGCGAAATTTGCAAAAGCTGACAAGTTCGACACTTGGTAGAGCGGCTCTAGCGGTGAAGCCCACATTTATCTTACTCGATACCCCTACAGCTAATTGGCAAGTTTGCCTCTCGAATCTATCTATGTGAAATCAGCTAGCCTCTTTTCAGAGGGTGAGCATTGTTTCGGTGCTGTTGAGCCTTTCGTCGGCCGTTTTGTGTTGACTTTGTTGGACTTTCGCGTGTTGATGTTTCCGTGAGAACACCGAGAAGCGCGTTCGAGAGTCGAAGGTCATGATCGTGAGTCGCCGAAGTCGAGGGACTTCTAGGTATATATTCCATTTCCCAAAACTCGAAAGATGCTAGAAATTATACTATGATACATGTTTCGCCCTACCCCGTTTAATGTAACCTTTAACTTTTTGTGGAGAAAATATTCCTGGGACAGCTTCTGAGCTTGTTCCGACGTTGGCAAAGCTTGCGAATGGCACCAAAAGCGATAGGTGGAAGCGCTCGTCCTGTCGAATCCCAAATTTGAACGGGAAGCCCAAGACGCTGCGCAACCTTTCGTGCAAAAACGCCTATGTCGAAGCGAATATAGTCTACCCTCAAGAATGGAAGAAATTCGATCATCAACGGTTCTCCAGAGTATCCTCACCAAGTCTGGCGATTTCTTGGTTTGAAGGGTACGGGACTTCGGTTCGAATTTAGTTTCAATTATCAAGTATCACTACAGTGGATCTATAAAACCAAAATTCTAGGAAAAGAGTCCCTCATGAAATTACTCGACTTTGTCAATGTAAGCACTTCGCTTGGGCCTAACTGACAACGCGTGGCTGTGTTCGCGTTTGGGTAGGTAGGCATTTCACCAGATCATACGGTTTTACCTGAGGGATCCAAATCCAGGATTGACTCGGCGGGAATTCAATTGGATACTTATTAGGCGCATGAAGCTAGCGGGTTTACCGACGAGTCTTCAGGGGCCCTGTACTTTCGATATCTGCTACGTACGGATCCTTCTCGTAATCGAACAAACACAGCGGCGAAGTACCTGGCTTCTGAAGCCGCCAACATACATGGCGCTAGCTGTGCCGCTGAGCTCGAGGTCGGGAACGGCTTTTGATACGTCGATGCCCAGGCACATGTGCACAGCTCAGATTTTGTGGATACAATTGAATTTTAACAATGCGCCTAACTATTCGCCTTTCTCGATTTCATCGATCCAAGAAACATTATTCAGCATTTGCATCCCGGGTAGAGATTGGCGTGGGAGCCTGTGTGCCGATTTTTGTTTTATAAATCCAATGTCGTGGTCTTGAACTATACCGCCATCCCAACATCCCTCTTCTATAACTCGCCGTAATATAAATGGTTTGAAACCATTTGCGAATCCCTCCACCTCTCTTTCACCTCGCCCAATATCTATTTTAATTTTGTCCAAGAACCATTCACCGCATCGGACCTTATCTACCAGAATAATAACCCAAATATTACAATCATAATATGTGGAAGATGCATACGCAATCTGCATCACCGCTCGGGGACCTTCCTTTAGATCTCAAAATCGAGATCATGCGCTGTTTAGATTGCATTGAGACTCTGAGTTCTCTACTTCTGACATGTCGGGCATTTTACGATATATCTCAAACTAATCTCTGGAATCACATCTATGTCAAGGTACTGGATCGGGATCTCGGGATCGTGGGCCAATCTCTCGTGCGAATGCGAAGATTTAAAGTTGGGAAGGGAAGAGAAGAGGTATGACCATATTTGGCTTAACCTTAGCATTTGCCTTTCCGTTGACATGCTGGTGGTGGATATTAATATTAACGTCTCCTGTTCCTGCTTCTAGCTATTGATGGCGGAGCCTAGTGTTGAAGACGAAAGCTCAGAATCAATAGCAAGCTACGTATCCGAAATGGTCTCCATCAGAAACCCGGTGAGGTACTTTACACGAGAGTTCTTCCGAATAATGTTTCTAGCCCAACGGAAAAGGGTGATAGAAACTCCTGGTCCGAAAGAAATATTCCCACCGCCTCGAATGGACCCTCCCACACGGACGGAAAACAAAAGAGTGGAACAAGCTTACTATGCGCTATGGCTATTCAAAGAGTTGAATTACGATACCCACAGACGATCATTGTCGCAAGTGAGTGCTGTGAACTTCTGGGCCATGTGGCATGAAAGTGGGGCTCTGAAGTTTGAGCCTGACGTAGGTGTCTTGAGCGTCGTGCTTCGAATCACAAACCTTGGTATCATCTATCCGAACGTCGAGCAGGTTCTAGCAATGTTAAGCAACGAGATGAAAGATTCGATTAAACCCGTTGTGGATTCGCCATGTCTTTGTAAGTCTAGCTCATCCAGTACTGCGGTCTCATCGGGCAAGCCTTAAGACCAGCGCACCTTATTCTAGAGTCGCTGTTTGGAAAGTTCAACTAACCTACATGATGCATGTTTAGACCATAAGCACGGTCTCCCAGGGCTGTTGGTCGATCAGCTCGGTTTTGATGGTGTCTACAAGATGCTACAAACTACAATCGAAGAACGATTAAAGCTGATATCCGAATGGTACACTTATCCGCTGATAGCAGCAGCCGACGGCTTTCCGCAAGCCGATTTCATCACAGTATATCCTCGCATAATCTCAAACATGTGGACGGCGATTCACCAAGAATACCGCGGTAACACAAGAAGAGTCTTCAGAAAATACGGAGGAAAATACAAGCCAACAATAGCTCCTTGGAACCAACGCTACCCTTTCGATATGGCGGCACTAGTATGGGACGACGACAGATTGGCTACTTGGGGATATTTCTATCCTGATGGGGTTGATGTGGAAGGAGACAAGAACGCCTACGATATGTCGCTTGATAACCAGATATGTACGGAGGAGTGCGACTTTCCGAATTGTCCCCGAACGCAAAGCCCCGAGTTTGTGGACGAGTATTCTGTCTTGGGGTGTGGTTTCGATCTGGTATCTATACAGCCCTATGAATTGAGATCATTCTTGAACGAAACACTAATGCGTGCTTATGAATTGATAGAGTTAGATGATGAAGATGTGTTCGACTTTTGGCGTCAGCGTAGGCCTATTTGTATGTAGGTCCGGATTGCTTGTGACCTCTCCAGCGATGATTGTTTGGTTATTTAGAGATACTTGTTACCTAAGTAAGTGTTAACAACATGTCACACGTGGCACCAGCTCCAATATAGATGGTCAAATTGCTAGACTCGCCATTTGAGTATGAGAATCACGAAACCAAGAACCCCAAGGACTTAAGATCAATTTCTTTTACAATACCCCGTCAAAAATATAAGCTTCGGCCTGATATGTTTCCGCCTGTATTGACAACCGCAGTAACCAATGCGGATTGCCAACGTCCTCGTTCCGGTCCGCGCACCTTGATCCAGAATTTGTCACTAGACGTTTCCTGGCAGGTGCAAGAGGTTGAGATACCCCAGACAAGCATACATAAGACCAATGGGCGCATGGCTCGAACTCAACCGCAGGATAGCAGTGACTTATATGAGAGCATGATGTTTATTTCCCCGCAACGTTTCTTGGCGCTCAATTTACTATCTCCGCGAAAGTATAGTTTTCGCAAATATTTCGGTAAACTATGCCCTTGTTAAGCTCGGATATTCGTGTTTTAGGAAATTGGGTTGTTCGTCGAAAGGAGCAAGGTATAGCTTATGACAATATGAAACGTTTTATCGCCTTCCCGAAGCGATTGAGTTGGGAAGGCGAGATACTCATATCAGAGGAACGACCTTAACATCAGTATATTCGGTTTGAGAGAAGTCTCGCGGTTTTTGTATATATATCCTGTCAACTTATCTTTGAGACCTTCTAGATTATTAGCAGCATCATTCCCTCACTCTCGTTCCTTCGCAGTGACAACATTCTGTCCTTCCAAAAACCAATCTATCTCTATTGGTTGAACGTCCAGAGACATTCATTATAAGCTTATATCAGCGATTCCTACCTACTATTCAATTCTTCGCATAAATCGTATAACGACTCTCAATACTTTGCTGGGATACCATCTCTAAAAGCATTAAAATGCGTGCCACTTTCTTCGTCGTCGTTGCCGCCGCACTCGTTTCCGCCGCGCCAGTCCCGCAATCATCTAAGCTATTCGCAGGAATTGTCAACACTATCGGCGTTGCCTGCGCCTTCCAACAAGAGGAATGTCAGAAGGTTGGGGATGCCATAAAGGACAAGATTACCAGCGTCGGAGGCCGCCCGGTAACAGAAGAGGAGGCTGATAAGTTGATGAAGGGTGGACTTAAGGATTCCGTTAGTGGATGGGGGAAATAAATTCTCATTGGTCTCTTGAGAAGCTGGAGGTCTTGTGTTTGGAGCATCTGTAATCTGGGATGTACTAGCTCGTATATTTCTTCTCTGTGTATATACTAATACCCGAATTGCTATGATACGCTCAAACCACTGTCGTCGCCGAATGCCAGAAATATGAGGATTTCAAGTACCACATCAGTCAAAAACCCGTGCTCAAAGTTCACCCAAAAAATAGCATACACCAAAAGGTGGAAATGTAAAAAAAAGAAAGTAAAATTAAAAGAAAGAGAAGCAAAAGATATACTTCAACGTACGATAATGCCAATTCGCATCTGGTCACCCACGATACTACTACGACATCGATAAGAGGCTTGTGTAAGGCAGAGCGGACGGGATACCCAATGGTCCTCTTTCTGTGATCGTACATGAAAGTTTTGATCCAAACGTAGATTATAACCTATTGCGAAATTAGCTTTCGGGTTGAGCGAAAAGTTTTAAGCGAGCACGCGAATCAGGGCTCTGCAAGGCCTGAATGGGTGAAAAGACTAATATGCGACGGTGGATAAAATTTAATGACAGGGGGTGGGGCGGACAGGCTCCAGTACACAATTGCTTACTCGCTTTCTTAGGTAAATATGCGGCTGTCTTCTTACAAGTTTTAGGATAAACTGAAAGACCTACTACAAAGTAGGTCGTTGGTGTGTTACAGCGTAGTAGATGAAGTCTGTTAAAAGAAGAAAACTTTTTGCTATATATCCTTTACGGAGTAACAGGCCTGCGACAAGCTACGGGAGGACTCCTCGGATAATTCGCTATCTGGGTATCTAAATTTTTTCGTATATCGCTTCGCCATATTGCACATGATCCCATGAATGGGGCTACCTTATATATCTTTCTAGTTCCTTCAAATTCGGAATTATCATCCGCAAATCGTAGCTGAACCATAGCCAGTCCAGCTGGGAGGTCAGATTTGATTCCGAGTTGATCTCGAACCTGACATGCCCCCTCACGAAGAACCTGTCTTCTTTGCCTCTAATGCTAGCTTCGCACCTTCAACGATAGCAGCATGCTCAATCGAGTGTATCCTAGCCGTTAAATCGTCGATTGATTCCTCTTCAGTCATATCCACCTTTTTGACCACAATTGGCTCCCCTCTATCAACTTCCTTGATGACATAATGTATCATAACACCAGTCTGCGTGATCTCTCCCTTCTTAAACGCTTCCCAAGCCCTCTCAATCGCACCAGCTCCATCGAAAGCCCCCGGTAGCGCAGGATGGAGATTAATGATCGGAATCCCCGCTTTGTCAATCGGTTCCAGGAATTTGGGTGATAAAATGTGCATCCACCCGGCACAGACGATTAAATCTGGAAATTGGTCTTCGGGAAGACTTAGAATGAGTTTCGAGAGATCGACATCGTAGGCGCCACGGGGGTCTTCCGGGTGGGAAGTCTTATAAGGTGGGAAACCGTGGTAGGAGGTAGGGATTGGAGGGGAAGCGTTCGCGGCGCGGGTCAGGCCGTACGCGGCTTTGCGGTTGGAAATTACGTGGACGATTCGGGCGGATGGGAGAGACGGGGTCGATGCGGCATCGATGAGGGCCTGGAGATTACTCCCTGATCCAGAGATCAGAACGACGATGCGGGACGCCATTGCATTGGTGGGGGGATGCGCAGAGGAAAAGAGAAAAGTGTTGGAGGGAGGTCGGCAAGGATTTCTTCGAGATGTTTGATTCTATCAAATTGCCCGATCGAGCGCATAGGGCACAACACGCACAAAGATTTGAATTTTTTGCGGGTGCGGGTGCCAAGACGCTGCAATATTCTTCAATTTGCTGGACGTCGCCCCAGCTCTCCTTCTCATCATCGACACCCACCCCGACGACGACGACGACGACCCTCCGACCCCACATACATCACCACCACCACCATCAGCAATGGCCAAGGAACAGGAAGTTACCGGTATGATGCTCCGTCACTCTCGGATCTATCGTTGGAGGATGTGCTTTCTGACGGGATATCTTTGATCGCAGGCTTGGCCGTCGGCCTCAACAAGGGCTTCAAGGTCACCCGCCGTGACACCAGAACCAGAATCTCCCGCTCCAAGGGCAAGAGCTCGAAGCGTACTCTTTTCGTTAAGGATATCGTCAAGGAGGTTGCTGGGTAAGACGATTTGAATCCTTATTTATCATACTGCCGAGATTTTCCCCGTCGACAACGTTGGAATTGAGCTTGGAGGCGAGGTCTCCCAGTTTCGGGGCTTCTTTTTCAGCAGGATTTCAACGGAATTGAAGACGAAGATATGGCCGGACAGTCAGTTTCGAAGGACATCGGGCTAACATGCGGATTTCACTGCAGTCTTGCTCCATATGAAAAGCGAGTTATCGAATTGATCAGGAACAGCAAGGACAAGCGTGCCAGAAAGCTGGCCAAGAAGAGAGTATGTCCAAAATCCAAAATCCATCGACTCCACGCTTGACGATATATTAACAATCGACACAGCTCGGTACTTTCGGCCGCGCAAAGAGAAAGGTCGACGAATTGACCAGAGTCATCGCCGACTCGAGGAGAGCTCACTAAATGTAACAAAAGTGACTTGGTTGGCGTTTTCATTCTCTCTCTCTTGATACATATCATTTCTTTGTCGTCCGTTATCATCATAATCCACGACCTCTTCATCACGACACTTCATATACCTATTCTCTTGCTCCTCGTGTATATTTCTATCACCTTTTTCTTTCCGAGTTGGTCCAATGGGTTTTTTATGGGAAGCATCTGGATTTCTATAATACAACGTCCTTCCGAATGACATGCCGCAAGTTCAAGAATCATAAACATCGTAGAGCCCGTAGTCGCATTGTAGTCGCATTTGTAGCATGTGTTGTCCGAATGTACGGAGGGCTGCAACCCTCCTCTCCACCCAAAGCAGCTTAGCCTTCTAGATCGAGTCTTGGCATCCAATTCCCAGCTCAAACAATTTTGTCCAAACAACGAAAAGCCGAACATCAGAATAGAAGCCCATCGACTGTCCTCCTTCTCCAGACTCCCAAATACCGTCACAATGCCAAAAGCAATCAACGATATCAAGGTTCGCATTCCATTCTCCAGTGTACTATCATATATCGAGGATATTGTACTAATTGATTTCTGCAGCTCTTCATTGAGTACGCGCGCCGAAAGGATGCCACCTGTACGATATCCCAATCTCCTCGTTGGACGAAACAAAACCGATATATTACGATATACGTGACATCTTAGAAGGAGCGTTCAGCTAATTTGAAACCAATCCGGGTATACAGCTGCCAGAATAAAGGGTAACGGAGCCCAGACCAAGTTCAAGCTCAGATGCAACAAGCATTTGTACACCCTCACCCTCAAGGACAAGGAAAAGGCCGAAAAGCTAAAGCAGAGCTTGCCACCTGGTACGTGGAGTATTCGTTGGATTTATTACAGTTGTCTGGTCTTTATTCTGACGGTTTTTAATGCCTCTTAGGCCTTACCATCACCCACGCCCCTTCCAAGAAGTAAACGTACCATTTTTTATCAAATAAAACGTTTGCTATCACTGTTTCACGATACCATCCCGTATCTTCCTTTTTGACCACCGACACCAACTTTTTTTTTTGGTCATTATCATATCCCAATTTTCTACGCCCTACGAACAAGCATTGGAACCGCACAAACCTGACGAGCTTTTTTTGTTAATCCGATGGGGAGGTGCATAATAAAGATTGTACATATATAATGTCGACCCTACGAAGACGTGATGATGTATTATTCATCACCGATATGAATTGAGAAAGGAAATGATAAATCATCCGATCCAGAAAACCGTATAAGCGTGTGATCTTTATATACAAGATGGGGCTTACCAGTAGTCCGTATCACCACTGTCAACCCTTTGATATACTCTGGAATTCCACCTCCTCCATCCAATCCACCCCACAGCTCTTAATCTTCTCCATAATACTCGCTTCCACCTCCCCCAATGGCTCAACGGTCAATCTAAGCTCGAATTCCCCGAACACGTTCGGTTCCTCCTTCGTCTTCCTGAACCCCAACTTTTGAAATAGCCCTAAACTCCTGACATTCTCACTTCCGATCTTAACCCTCAAATGTTTGAAACCTTTCCTTTTCAACACCCGTGTCGTATCTTGACTCAATATCTCCTCCTGATGTCGTAATATATACATCAAAAATATCAACACAGCAAGTTTTCCGAACCCTTGTCCTTGATATTCCGCCCTCGCGATCATGAGTTCTATTTCACCGACCATTTCCACGGGCGGGTTTGTGTTGTGCTCCAGATATTCTGACTCGTCGTCTTCGTAGAGGAAGAGGTTTACGTCGCCGATTAAATTGGACGGGATATCGTCGATTCCTTCGATTACCGTATAATCTTTCAAGGAAGATGACATAGGAGGTTGCTTTGAGATTAGATTTTGAAGGTTGGCTGAGGGTAGCGATGTTATGAAGGTCAATTTATCCGCGTCTTGTCGCCAGGACTTTTGCATGGCGTATTCTTCGGGGAGGGAGAGTCGTTCGGAGGCGGTTGCTTCACGGAGTGACTATAGGCATATTACAATTCGTCAATACCTGGATCTTCTTTTCCTTTTTTCTTGTTGGTTTACGAGATCTAGTGAATGAATTTTCCAAAGACTATATAATTTCACTTCCAGACTTGGGGGCTAGGACGGGCTTAGAGCACATACCTCGCTAGACATCCATTCTGAATATGTCTCAACATGAGAAGCCTATATATCGTTATATGGTCAGCAATGCATTATCTTCACGGAAGTCTGATTCACATCTCACCTCGTAAGGAATGAGGACTAATTTATTCGTTATGATCGAAATCGATTCATTTAACCGCATCTTTTAAACCTTTCCAGATTCTTAAGCTGTGATTTAAATTTTGTGTTGATTCCGCAAAATACAACAGGAAATATATTTTCGGTATTGATGGTGCCGGGCAATGTATTCAATGTTACACCAGATAGTTCGAATGGAAGTCTTCAGGTGATATACGTATCCGAAGTGGAATATAGTGGATTCGCTTTCGATGTAACGAGATGCTGCCTTGAGCGGGTATTGTATGTGGTATATGCCGCTGTACTAGGAGTTTTAGACAAGTGTAAAGCTTTATAAAGTACCAGTACCCGGACGTATCTGCAGGTATTCGCATGCGACCCGGTTTGGTAGAATGGACGCATCTCCAACACATTGGTATTCTCAACGTCGGGAGACGAGATATATGTAAGGAAAGGGAATGCAAGATGACCTTTGGGCAACATGAGGACAGTAGGGCAGTTCCTAATTCCTTTTCCATAAACCTTCACTGTAAAGTCTTCATGCATATAATTACGGCCATTGTAACTTGATTAAGAATTATATAACTTGAGAAGATATAATCGGGATATCCCGCAATATACAAAAAACAATTCCTGAAGAATTCACGGAATCTACACCCTGGTGATACCGCCACCGCAAGGCCCCGGACCATACAACAAATTCGCTGGTTGCGTGACGAAAATCCCATTGGCATGTCCGTACGGGCATACATCATTAACGCAACGATCCGTTGGGGTGTTACTGTTGACGAGATATATCTGACAAGTACTGGTATTGGTATCCCATACGTAGTTCGCGCAGTTTGTGGTCAGGTAGCATTTCGTGCAGCAGTCTGAGAGGGATGTTACGCCGATGCCGGCGTCGGAAGGTACGGCGCCAGTATAGGTGAATGCGTTGCGGCCGTTGAAGGTGAACGGGTCGCCGCAGAGACCTGGTGGGAGTTGGGATACGGTGGCGGTTGAAGTCGAGGTTGCGGTTGTCGAGGAGGTTTGGGTGATTGTGGTTGGGATTGTGGTGGTGGAAGTTGTGGTTGTAGTGACGGTATCGGTGTTTGGGATGGCTGTAACTGTGACGGTCCTCGTCGAAAGAGCTACAGAAGTTTTGTCCACGGTGATGGTATTGGTTTTCACCACTGTTGATGGCCGGGTCACAAATGACGTGCTGGTGACAGTCTTGGTTGATGTCGTCTTGACGGTCACTCTTGGGTAAAGCATAGTAATTGTTCTGGTCGAGCGAGGAGCCGTGGTCGTCAAAGTCCAGAAGCAAGCTAAAAAACAGATTAACCCAAAGAACTTCTTTATAAAGACTAGAGGTTCTTAGTATGGCATGGGCTTACTGCAGCATCTAGGGATTCCGTCACGCTTTCCAATCTCAGGAACCGGTTCTCCTCTTCTAAATCTCGCAGGGACACGTGAACACCCTGCACCGCCTGGAATAGGAAGCGTCGAAGTGACAGTTGCGGTACTATATCCGGAAAATATCTCAGCATCCTTCCGTGGGAATTTTACTCGTCTTCAACTTGAATCGGATCTTTAACAATACTTACGTGAGCTCGGTTGTGACAGTCACAGTAGTCTCTGTGGTCGTAGAGGTAGCAGTCTCGATTGTCTGTGTCGTCTGAGTGACAGTCTCATCGGGTGGTTGTTGAGTAACAGAAACCAGAATGATCGATGTGACAACATGCTGTTCGGTAATGGAGAGTGGGACCAAAGATGTGATAATTGGATGCCCGGTTACAGTGACGATGGCAGTCGAAGTAACGACACTAGTCGAAGTCATGGGCGCTGGAGTGACTTTCTTTGTAGTAATGGCGACAGCGGGAATAACGGTACATCTTGGACGAGGAATGTAGCTCTTGGATGCTATATTTCGATTTCAATATTTTATTGTTAGTCACGATGCAAAAGGTCACAATAATAAAATTGATAGACCCAGGTTACTGAACCATTGACAATTATACCAGTATATATCGGGGTAAGGACTTCATCATTCGTGATCTAAGGTGGAGATATTCATACGTACAGAACAAAGCGCTGCATGATCTGACAGCCTCTGGTCGCGCACCCGCACATGTTGCTGCTACAGGTTTGCACTGAATAGCGCTTGCGCCTGAAATCGCCTGAGCGACCAGCAAAGCCAGGATACTAAACTTCATTATGAAAATTTATAAAGAAACAATTGACAAAAACTAACGAACGGCTTGCCGATGGACCGAAGGAATCCACGACTCTATAAACGGAAGAACGAGCGACAGGTAGTTGATGACTGCTTACCCAGGCGAGGAATTCGAACCCTAGCGTTGGAAGGGAAATCACAAGAGATAACTAGATTTAGACCTTTTGGCCACTCGAGGGCCCTTATAACGGGGTTATACTCCGTTCTAAATCGACTGTTCAACCCCTTTGACGAGTTGGCAACGTCGGCATCGTGAAATTAACAACGCCACGAACAGTCAAGCTTTCGATCCAATCTGGTTAGAAGGTGCGTATTCCGATATGCGGACCAATGAAGTTTCGCGCTAAATTCGGAGCTCGAGAACCCATCGAAGTCACCCAAGAAAAGCTTAATTTGCAACCTCAACCCCCGTGTAAACCGGGTCATATGGCCGCCGCGAGGAGCCGAATCACGTAACATTATCGCATGCATTTTCCATATTGGAAAACCCCGGTTTTGCGGCTGAAGTGATATGGCAAACCCATGGATCGAGTAAAATCTCGATGAAGCGGCTGAAAATAAACATGCGTGGTCTAACTGTGAGTATCAACCAAGGAAACCAGGTCTGGAACCTTTTCAAGATTTCAAGATTTCAATGTATGATTATGTTATGGATGCGAACATGCATTAGCGAAAGCTTAGCCATGAAGTATCGACGATTTTTCAGGGGGAAACTTTTCTCTCGATGCCCCTCGCGTCCTCATTGGTATGTTTCTGGTTCAACTTCTCTCCTGACTTAGCTGTGCACAGACGCGCGCGAAAAGTTCGCGTTATGGTAGTGGGCTAGCTGCAGATACCAAAACAACCGTGGAAACTGCCCAACCAGGATCTTGTGATTGTAAAGTTGAGATTTTGCATACTGCTCCGTGGCAACATGCCAGCTTCCAGCGGAATGGATCCACCAGTTAGGCAGTGCAGAGTTTGGGGCGAGTCTTCTAGTTTCTCGGCTGCTTTGAGATTGATATCTAACCATGACCTTCAGCACATCAATATCAGTAGGATCCACAATTTTAAGTAACAGTTCTAACGGCCTCGGACTACTAGAAACAGATTGGCAGCCTCGGCCACAGGTTCCACCAAAACGTTTAAAACGCACCCCGCCGCTGAGTTCCTGAATCGAAAACAAAGATTGGGTGTACAAGATCTTGGCCGTGCGGGATGTTTGCAACACATTTGCGCTGACGGTGTTGAAACATCGAAGCCTCCCCCAATGCCCACGAGATCTAGGCATCCGACGAATGCCATCAGAGAATTCTCGTTTTTATGGAGACCTCGGGGATTAAAAAGAGAATCGTTTCGTCCCATGGACCCATCTGGGACTTCAACCGCGGACCATGTTTGTTTGTGACCTCGAGGATCAAAGTAACGGTGAACGGGTCCCGCCACGCTTATCTCGTAGCAGAAGCGTCTGATTCACGTTTCACAGCAATTCTTCCCGCTGTCGATGAATCCCTTGGCGGTTCCTTCCCGTCGCAGAAAAAAACTGTGAGCGCGCTAGAAACCATTTGCCAAAGCTCCCCCGCCGAAACGCTGACGAACTGTCGGGGTGATATTTGGCCCATGGTCCAAAGTCCGGATGCTGGACTTTTGCAAATTCGGTCTGCTGCGTCCCAAAAGGGATGCCTCCTCCTCCCAACAGGGCAACGCACAATATGTCCCAAACCTCGTTTGCCGGGTTCAAGCCGGTATCTTCGAGACGGCTCTGATATCAGACCTGGAATCAAGCACACATAACTCCCCAAAAGGGATGTGGTACGATGTGTGGGTCGAATATTCGGTGAATTAAGCTCTCTCCACTCAGGAGAATACGGTTCCCTTGGCGAGAATCACGATGTTCATATAAACATCTCGCCCTGCCCTGTTTCCTGCTCTGCTCTCTCTTTTGCTCCACATCGCAAAACCTTCCTTGGACTTCCTCCCTTCCTCTTTCTTTTCTTTCCCTTCATCGCCTCTGGGAGGTTGAGTCGTTCTGTGAACGCTCGTTATAGTTTTTATTTTTAACTTTTATACCTTCATTTCTATCACACTTCCTTTTTTTAAGAGTTGACACAGGTTGTCCTTTCATTCATTTGAGGCAGGGCCTTCGTTTCTCTTCAACCTTCGTTTCTACTATTTTGCTCTTTCTATATTGTATTTTCAAAATGAAGACTTCTACATTATTAGTAGCTCCCTTGATAATTTCCGCCTCCTCGGCGAGTTTCCTTGGGCGGTTACTAGGCCGAAGCAATGTTGACTCCAGGCAAATAGAACCTGCCGATTCACCAGGTAAGTTTCTCACGCGAACATACCCTCTAAGTCTTAGCCTAATATCTTGATAGAATACTATACCATCATGAGACGTACACAGGCCTTACCTGGCAATGAAACTCTAGCAATCAATGGGACTGGTACCGCTGTTATCACTGATGCTGCAACCGCCACAAATGGCACTGCTCTCCCAGTAGAGACAGGAAAGAAGGGTAATGGCCGTAACGGAAATGGTCGTAACGGAAATGGCAAGGGTAGAAATAGAGGGAACGGCCGCAAAGGTGCAGGGCAAGGAGGCAAAGGACGCAACCGGGCCGGACTAAACGGCAAGAATGGCCGTGGTGGACGCAAAGGTAGAGGTGGAAAGGGTGGTAAAGGTGGAAACAACGGTGGAAACAACGGCAGGAACAATGCTACCACTACTGATAGTGGTGCTACCACCATCGAGACCGTCACCGATATCGTTGATACCAGTGCCGCGGCGACCGAGACTACGACTGAAGGATTCGCAATCATTTCCACAGGCGAACTCCCTTCCCTTGCCGCTCTTCCCACTGACAAGTTAGAGATTGCTGAAGTCGCTCCTCCAATGGAGCACGTAGTATCTACTTCTCCCATGGAACATGTCGCTCCTACCCCGGCACCGGTCATGGAGCACCAAACAAAAGTTGAAACTATCACTCTGACGTCTCAACTTGGTATGGTGCACGAATCTGCACCACCAGCCATGGTGCATGAGACTCTCCCTCCTGCAATGGTGCATAAACCAGCTCCTCCTCCACCCATGTTGCACGAATCCGCTCCTCCTGCTATGGTTCACGAGTCTTCAACATCTACGACATCTACCACTGAAGTCGTGATGGAACATACCACCCCAGCTGCTGTTGAGACTCCTCCGCCAGTCATGGAGCATCCGGCCCCACCCCCCAATAAGGCTGCTCCTCCCTCTGTTGTCGAGCATACTGTTACCGTCACCGAACACGTGGGAGTAAGTACATTCAGTGTAAATTCAATTCAATACATATGCTAACCGAAATCTAGGCCGCTGTTGAAACAAAGACAGTCACGGAAGTCAAGATAGTCACCGAAGCTGGCAAAGAGGTCACTGTTACAGTGACAACTTGCACCGAATCCGCCGCTGAAGCTGGTACTACGGAGACCAGCACTACCACCACTGAGACTACCACCACGGAGAGCAGTTCTTCCACAGATACCACAACGACAACAGCTGCTGCTGCTCACGAGACAACCACCCTGACTGAAGGTGCTGCCATGGAGACTACTACCGCCAGCGAGAGCACTGCCACTGAGACAGCAACCACCACGACGGAGACAACCGTCGCCGAGCATGCTACTACCACCACCACGTCAGCAGCTGCTGAAGAAACCGGAAAGAAGGGTGACGGAAAGAAGGGCGATGGAAAGAAGGAAGAAGATAAGAAAGGCGAAGGTAATAAGGGTGAGGGCATGAAAGGAGGTGAAGGTATGAAGGGAGGCATGAAAGACGAGAAGGGTCAGAAGGGTGAGAACAAGGACGAGAAGGGCCAAATGGGACACGAGCAAAAACAACCGCCCCCACATGAGAAGCCGCAACCTCCCCATCCTGTGATGCCTGAACCGACAACCATGATGACTGTTGTGCGCGAGGCGAAGCATACGCCACCAGCAGCGATGGAATATAAGGGGTAATTGGTTGAAGCTTTAAGGTCTGGTACTTGAAGTTTTAATATATTATTCGCATGTTTCCAGCTTTCATGAATTTTCGTCGGTCTTGCATTTTACAATTCGGATAGTTTTGCATTTGGTTTCGTGGAGCCAGGTTTTTTTTTAAGCATCTTGTTGTCACCTGTTTCGTTATGATATAAACTTGTATTACTCATTGGTAGAGTAGGAATAAAAGCTTGATACCCCGAAGAGAAATCAATTTATAGCTAAATCTTTAGTAAATTGTTTTGAAAGACTTTTCAATAACGACTCCTAGAATTCTCAATCACGGGTGCTCAGCCTGACTCCATAAATGAGAAATCTACTCTAAAGAAGGATATTGTCGGCGCTAACCACACTGATAAATATAACGCCGACAACGCGCACGACTAAACCTCATATCTCTTTGGGTGTATCCCCAGACTTCTCGAGAGGGGGAAATTGGCTACAGTTTTCGTATTCGACACGAAATTGTGCAACCATAGTGCTTTCAGTGTCACCAGCGTGCCTTTGCTGCCTTTATGTGCCAAGCGACCGAGCTGACCATTTAGCCTGGTCGAGGGCCCGAAGACCAGCAGCCTACGGGCCATACATAATATGGGTTGCAGATACTCGAAACATGATTCTACAAGGGTCATGGAAGGTTGACGGGCAAGCAGGGTCCACAAGGCCAAGGTCCAGCCGTTGAAATTTACGAGTTAAGTATCAATGGGTTTGAACATGAGTGTTATCGATTGTGTCTCCCATCATCGTCCTCGGATCGAAGAAATAGATGACTGTTTCCTTCGCATCTTCCGCGACTCGTCCTCAAACCTGCCGATAAAATATTGCAAAACCGAGCTTCTTACGAAATAGGTGAAATCGGTTCGGTTGCGATAAACCTCGCACACCCGCTTTGATCGCCTTCCCCCGTGCGCCGCGACCCGGAATATGCTTCTCTAACGCCTCCTGCAAGATGTTGGTCTCATTACTCCTCCTTTACGCCTTCCGCCTCCCACACCACGGCACCAACGCACAGGACGAGCCCTCGCTACCGAGCTACGAAACCTATGAAATCCGCACTTTGTCAAATTGGTTGTACCTCCGCAGCTGTATTGGCTGTTGCTTCGAGTATGTCGGTTGCGCTGGCGTCTCACGGCTCCCGGAGGCACTTGGATGTGAAGCCAACTCTTGTATTTGTCGCCAGGATGATGTTAGAACCAGTGCGACTTCGTTTCTGCGGTCTTGTATCAGCGAACAATGCCAGGGAAATACTAAGGATATAAGCGGTGGGTTGCAGGTGTACACTGATTTTTGTGTAATGTATACGAAGAACTCCATAGCTGCTACGGCTACCGGTTCAGATGGTGGGAACTCGATTGAGGGGATTGGGGGCGTTGTTACAAGGGTTGAAACAATTGCGTTGAGTACGAAGACTGAGAAGGAAACGGTCAAGGTGACAGGTATGTGAGCCTATCTTCGTCAGATAAAGATTCAACAGATTGTTTTTTTTTTTTTTTTTAATAAAAATTTTCTTTGTTGCATCGTAAGAGAGGCACAAAGCCTTCGCAAAGCTAACAACATCGTCAACAGTAGGAGAAGTCACATCTTTCGTAACGAAAACTGCCCAGCCGACTTCTACAGCTCAGACCATCACGAGCTCAAATGACATGAACTCAACAGGAAGGATCGCTCTAGGAGTAGGGTTAGGAATCGGGATACCGATTTTAGGCTTACTCGCTTACACCGTTTTCCTCCTTTTGCGGAAACGGAAGCTTGATAGTTCGAGCAAAGTGAACCCAAATAACTTTTTCACACCACCTATAGCGGCGGCTGGGGGTATCAGCTACATGGAGAGCCAGGCTCCTGAGAACAAGAGATATTAACTGGGCTGTGGAAATTTCTTAAGCTTGTTTTACATCGGAAGATCTATAAAATTTCGCGACGTGTTAATTATAACCGTTGTACCGTGTTAACATGTTAGGTGGCTCAATAATACTTTTCCTTTTTTTTTTTTTGATCAGAAATTCAGTACCAGTCTTTGAAATTATCACGAACCCCAAATTTAGCTAAGATGTCCATTAAGAAAAAACCCCGCGGGTCTGCAGCTACCCGCAGACAGATATGCCTTCTAATGAATGACCCCAACGCAAGTTCCATTCAGCGTCGCGTGCAGATGTTATCTCGATGATTGAAATCATTTACACAATAGCTACCTAGCTAGGTAGTCTATCCAGTACTCTCTATAGAAAATCGGTTCAGCTGGTACATAAATATCAGAATGAGATCTTGGTAGTAAGCCACCCTCAATGTTCGAATAAATATATAATTTTATAACGGAGTGAAGTGCTAGGACATGCACCTCAACGCCCTACCTTCGAGAGACAGAGAAAAAAAATGTTGGATTTAGAACGAACAACGCATTCGCGCTCAGTCAGACCGGCTATAGCTACATTACGATGCCAACTGACTAGTTTAAACCGTTTTGAGGTTATCAAATGACGTGCCTAAATTCCGGTAAATACGTATTTTGCTCACAAGATCTATAACGTAAAATATAAATTAAAAACCCCTTTTTAAAATCTTATATACTTAGACATACCCTCATCTACATTCGATGTGATATATTCTCACGGCACCACGACAACGGGAGGTCCTCGGTCTGTCTTTTGAAAATCCACGAGACCAAGGTCTATCGAAACAGCCTCTATTTTATAGAATGGGACTCAGGTTGGGGAACCACACCTCTATCCTGGTAGCTTATAGACGAGATTATAGGACATTGAGGGGTCTCAGAAAGCCAAGATTTCGGGAGCGCTAATCTCCCTCTTCTCTGCGGAGATCCGCCATGTCGAAGAAACGGAGATTCTGCTTGGATTAAATCTCGGTCGAAAAAGATAACGGATGAACAAAAAACAAAAACAAGCGTATGACGGGGTTTCGCTTTTGTGCTACTTGATAGACTGCCTTTTTTCTCTCGCCAATTTAACCTTATCCCAGGAGTGAACTCAATCTCGTGCATGATGCATAAAACACCAGCTTGAAGAGATGATTAATAGTATACTCAGAAAGGAAGAAAAGACATCCTCTCGGATAAATGATGCAGCCGTTGGATCAATGTCCATCGGCTGCAGCTTGGTCCGCGGCATGTGTTTGATTTGTTGGTAATGCTGTACTCTATATTAAGAAGGGGGGGGGTGAAGCCTTGTAGAATGGAGGGTTTTACGCAGATGCAAGGAACGAGCATGTGAGAGCTCGCGCAGCTGTGCTTGTGCTATTGCAGAAGCTTCTGCATAAAATCGACGATGCTGGGGAATTACAGAGACGATGCAGCCTTTCTGGAAGTTCGGCAGGAAGAAAAACAACGAGACACCTATATTCTAGAACGGATAATTCGCTCGTTTAAACAATCGTAGACATACGAACATTAAACGGCATGGTATTTTTTTACTCCACCTTGAAGGGAGAAAAAATAGTTTCCAGGATTACTGACTGATGCTTTAGCGCGATGTTGGAGTACTTTTTTTTTTCTTGTGTGGTGAAAAGAAATCCCTCATCAGGTTGAGACACAAGACCCCATCGGATAGCGAGCTTTTTCACCACATCGATTCCCCCAGCCGTTTTTCAATATGTCGTTCAAGATACCACGTAAAGAGAAAGGATGAGGTACTTTTGTGCCTCCTGTTGCCCTGGTACTTGTCGCCGAAATCCATGGTGCCACAGAAAGCGGTCGCCAGCAAGCTAAGCATTATTCGGATTAGGAATCAGCATCAGGATGGTGGGTTTTAGGGCAATTTGTTAGGTAGCCCGCCTGTGTCGGAGGATGACTTCAGCATCGGTGCTGCGAGCTACAAAACCCGAGGCATCCGCTCTCGAAGGACGAAAGGACCTGATATCCTGTCAGCTGCTCAAGCTATATTCATTCCTTTCCTAAACCATCGCGGCCTTTTTTAGTAGAAATTTGTGTGAATCATATATCAGTGGCCATCGGACATTGGCATTGCCTTGGGAGTCGATTTCGCCGCGTAAGGTACACAGCCCGCCTCGCCCAATCATATCTCCTCGCCAAAATAAGAAAAACACGCCGGTGCTGCTTTGCAGGTGGCATCGGAAAAGTCTAAATTTTCATTTCCTCGTCCGGGGTGCGGAAAAAGGCTGCTCGAACCTGCGCAGCTTGTTTCTGCCTGCCCGCAAAATTTCGAAATAAAAAGACAACCGCACCCCCAACGCATAGCTCGAGTGATTCTTAGCACTAACCGCCTATTTTTTCTCTCTTACTTTCTAGATAGTATTGCTACGCTGAGAGGACCGAACGATAATTATTTTCAATCCTCCGTATCGTAAAGGCTGTAGAGACAAGCCGGAGTTTTTCAGTTGGTAGGTTGTTAAATCCGAATCTTGCCCCGTTCGCCGCCTATAAAAATCTTGCCACCACCATGTTGCAATATCTCCATTCATGAGGGAATAAGAGTCCCGGAACCACCAATTGACCTCCGGCCGTAGATGTTTCGTAGAGTATTCGACTAATAAATGCGGCTTTTTAGTTTTGGAGTAGATAGCTAGTTTTGACGTATCGACGCAAGTTGGCGCATCCGATATAGATCTCGGAATCCGAAATCTCGCAACAGAGCCCGACGAAGCAATTACAGCTTCAAGCATCTCTTAATACAGAACATAAACCCCCAATCCTTTCTTCCCGAGACCTTTGTTTTATCGCGGACAAAGGCCCCGGAGTAAGAACGACAATCGTCCAAGATCCCGTCACTAGGCTCCAGAAGTCGCCCCTCCCGAGACCCTAAGCCCCAAACCGGATCCCAAAGATCTCGACACATCTATATCCCGACTGAGAGTCTACACGATTTCACTCGAGTAGATTTCAAGGCCGAGGCGGAGGAGTCCCAAAACCCAGTTGACGAGTCCCAAACAAACCCCCTGCCGCATAGCTCTCCCGCTGGTAACCTTCCTCTTCACGAGGAAGGCTTGCGGCGACCGCCTCTAGTCTGTTTCGGCAGAATTGTTTTTAGACCACCCTAGCATTGGTTCAATCTTGAACAGTCTATTTCAAACTCAATTTTTTCAATCCGAAAAGATTCTTATATCTTCTCGGATAAAGCGGTTTTGTGGATTTGGTGGTCGAGCTGTTCTGAAGGGGATTGTATAAACGTCTGTCGTCGGAGTCAGCGAAGGAAATTTACACACCCACACACTCTCTCTATCTCTCCTTCGCAACTATCGCTGTTTCTTCCACCCCAGGCCAACTAGAATAGTTATGGTCTTCGTCGAAGTCGATACTGTCGTCCCTGTCGCATTTTCTCTACCGTCAACTTCGACTTCCGCAGCCTCCATCAAGGGAATGCCAGGACCCGTACTCGCCGCTCCACATGCAGCAGCAGCACATCCGTTTTATGATGGTTCCGAAAATGCTGCCTCGAAGGCTTTAATTGCCAACGCGCTCGCTCAGCGCATTGAAAATATCAACATCGATAAATGCGAAGCCGGAGGAGAAGATGCGTTCTTCGTTGCCGACTTGGGTGAGGTTTATCGCCAGCACCTCAGGTGGAAGCTCAATCTTCCTCGTATCGAGCCCTTCTATGGTATGACCCAAATCAGCTTCACGAATTCGCAAATATAACATGCTAATTAAACCGTATAGCGGTCAAATGTAACCCAGACCCCCAAATTCTTCGTCTTCTGGCGAACCTCGGATGCGGGTTTGATTGCGCATCTAAGAAGGAGATGGAAACAGTTCTTTCCATGGGTCTATCCCCAAACCGCATCATTTATGCTCACCCTTGCAAGACCGCATCATTCATCCGCTATGCTGCTTCGGAGGGAGTGGAGCACATGACATTTGACAATGCCGAGGAGCTTTATAAATGCAAACGCTATTTCCCATCCGCGCGCTTGCTCCTTCGAATCGCCACCGATGATTCCAAAGCCCTCTGCCGCCTGTCGGTCAAATACGGCGCCCCCCTCGATTCCACGGCGTCTCTTCTCCAACTCGCCAAGGATCTGGGTCTTAACGTCGTCGGTGTCAGCTTCCACGTTGGATCTGGTACGTACGATCCCACAGCGTATGCGGCGGCGGTCGAAGACGCACGTAAAGTCTTCGACGAAGGCTCCGACCTCGGGTTTGAGATGAAGCTCCTCGACGTCGGTGGTGGATACGGGCACAATAACTTCGAAGCTATCGCCTCCGTCTTGGGACCCGCCGTGGATCAGTTCTTTCCTAATAACGTTAGGGTGATCGCTGAACCCGGTCGCTATTACGTTGCGTCGGCGTTCACTGTCGCAGCACACGTTATCGCTCGTAGGACGGTTCAGGATCCGGTCACCCTTGAGAATTCGTTCATGTTGTATTTGAACGATGGCGTGTACGGGAACTTCTCGGGCGTCATGTTCGATCATCAGACACCGGTACCTAGGGTTTTGACTTGTGGGGATCAGTTTTTGTACGGAAGGGCTGGAAGGGATGAGAGATTGGTGAAATACTCGATCTGGGGACCTACCTGCGATGGCTTGGATTGTATTTCCAGTTCAAGCTTTTTACCAGAGGTTGTCAGCGTCGGAGATTGGTTATACTTTGCTGAGATGGGAGGTAAGCTTTATATATCTATCCAGCCAGATCCTCAGAGATTAGTACTAACATTATTTTTCTTATAGCTTATTCTAAATGCTCGGCGACCAAGTTTAACGGATTCTCAGATGACCATGATGTCGTCTATGTCTGCAGCGAACCGGGAGCCGCCGCCCTTCTCGAAGGTTGATATAACACAATGACATAAATCATTGTAAAAAACATTTGTTTAGATGTTCTTGCTTTTTTATATTCGCTGTATTTGTTCCCAGGGGTGAAGATATTATTCTGAATGGTGGTACACATTAGCTTGTAAAGCTCAGAAGCGATAGATCATGTCTGCATTTTTCATACAAAAATACCAACTACTATCACTCCTTAATCACCACTAGATGTAGCATAAAGCGTACCCGGTTGTCAATCCATTGGGTTATCGCGAGAGTTTTGACTGTATGTCATACGTTAGGAAAAAGTCTTCATCTCTTCAAAACAATATCGCCGACGTAAACGCTAATGTTGTGATATACCAGCGAAGTGCATATCCGAAATCGGATTACAATGGTGCACGCGAGCCAGAAGCTTGAGCTACTAGTACCAATTCTATCATGAAGTAAACACTTTTAACCATCCTTCCCGATAACATACAAATCAACTACATCCCCCGCCATATCGAAAACAACCTGTTCCCGCCTCCCCAACCCCTTCTCCCTCGCCATCTCAAAAAACATCTCCTCAGAGTCATGCCGCACCTTATGAGCCAAAAGCACCAACCCACCCCGTGAAACCTCACACAATTCCTCCAAAACGTTCACGAGAAACGGAATACTCGAAGTATTATACGTGCAATCCGCGACAATCACCAAATCGTATTTTGCGGATTTACACCATTCCGGTAACGGTTCGGACCAATCGAGCGGTTTGTAGGATATTTTGATATCGCTTTTCGCTCGTTGTTTGAATAGATCGATGTTACGGGCTGTGATTTCGGCGGTTATGGGGAGGTCTGTGAGGGTTATGGTTGAGTGTGGGAGGGATGCGGATATCGCGAGGCCGGCTACGCCGCATCCGGCGCCTAGTTCGAGGATTCGGAGTTGAGGGTTGGATACGATTGGGGTTAGGGAGTGCAGTATTCCTGTAGGCGGTGATGGTAGGGTTGAAAAGTACGCCGATATAGCGAGACCACCGGGCCTTCGTCCAATTAGTTAGGTGTATCGATAACCAAGATGTGTGTAATGATCATACCATATATGTCTAGCAATGTCTTCTCTAGTTTCTTCCCAAATTCTGATCATGTCCGCGCCTAATTGTAATTTTCTTTCAACTAAAGCCCCAGCTTTACCCCCGTCCGTTGAAATATCGAACGGCGTGCTCCACGCGGAAAGTATTCTAGTTTCTGTTCGTCCCGCGAACAATGTTCTCATATCATCCGCTCTGTTTTCCGCGGCAGATATACAAACGATACCCATCGTCGGGTCATTGTTACTCGTGGGTGAATAAGTAAAATGCACAGGCAGACTTCTCATTCCTTTTGTCCATTTGATTTCTTGCGCGGCTAAGGGTTTTGGACCAGCGTTGGGTCCATCCGCTCGAAGAGTTGCGCGAAGGGTGACATCGCCAGGGAAGAATGACTCGGAAAGGTCTGTCGATATCGTTATCAAAGTTGATATCGTTATTAGACCGGGCTTAGGTTTAGATCTAGATCCCTGGGATGACGAGTATCCACCGCCGGTCGAAGTGGCTGGGACTTTGAGGAATCGGAGAAAGTACATTTTTGAGGTTGAAGATTTTATACTCCCACCAAAACTGCGTTGTTTGTTAGCATTCGTCTCCCATCGCCAACATCAGACCTCAATCGAACTTCAATCGAACTTCAAAACCTCCATCGCGAATATTAAACGAACCCACGACGATGGCGCCTGAATACCCCGCTAGAATTCAGGAGCAGCATCTCCAAGACTGCCTCCTAGTCCTCCAAGAAACACGCGACATCTGCCTCCAACTCCTCGAACAAGACCGCGAACGCTCCCTCACCGCATCCGCCCAGCCAGCCGCAACCGCACTTCCCCCCTCCGACCAGCGCGCGAAATCTCAAAAACAACTATACTCCTCCATCGCGCACCTGAGATCCCTCCACAGAAATGCCTACATGGTCCTCAGACAAACCAAACAAACCACCTCGGAAGCCCGACAGGAACAGGACCGGTTACACCTCCAACTCCAGAACCTCTACTACCAACAACGTCATCTCCGCGGTGAGATCGATGCTTGCCTGGACTTCCCGCATACGTATAAAGACATCCCGCTCGTTTCCGAAGAAGAATACTTATCCCGCCATCCTGAAGATGCGGATAAAGACCCGCACGAGTTGATGAAGTTGCGGTTAGCGGATGAGAGAACTGTTAGGGAGGAGCTGGAGACGCAGAGGAAGCAATTGATCGCGAAGAAACAGGCATTGATCGCGGAGAATAAAAAGAGGAAGGATGATTTAGCGAGTTTGGATGAGCATTTGAAGAAATTTATCGAGGTTCGTGGGAGTTTACTTTCAGTATTGAGTATAAGAACGGGGAGACTAATGATATTTATTACAGAGCTCGAAACCGATACAGGAAACTTTCAAGAAGGAATATTAGATTCGTTATCGTATATACTGTACTATACTGGCACACACGGCGTTAATTGGGGTTTAACAGAGGGCGTACTGGGAGCAAGATACAATGCCAATTCCCTTCCCATTCTCACTATAGAATTTTTTTAATTTTTTTTTTTAAAAAGCCCAATCTACGACTAAAGACAGCTCAGGCAAGATATTTATTAAACCACGCGATAACCGCATCCGCCGCTTCATCCATCGCCAACCGATCCTTATCCGAACTCCAATCCCCACGATGCGTAAACCCGTGAACCTGATCCTCAAACACCCTAATCTCCTTATCCAACTCGACCTTCTTTTCGAGAACGTTTATGATCCCATCGACGTTCAACCCGGAGGCAACGGGGATCGATGATGGAATTGCGTTCGAAGCGGGGACCATAGTATCTTTACTTCCGAACGCGAGATATATCGGAACGGAAACGGGTTCCCAATCCGCAGCTGCGGTGAAGGAGGGTTGGAGTGCTGCGACGGCGGCGATTTTGGTGGGTGCGTGGGATTGGAGGACCGCGTGGCGGCCTCCCCAGCAGGTTCCCACTATGCCGATTTTGGTTATCGCGGCGTCGGATTGGAGGTGTGCTATGAATGCATCGATTTTAGGCTGGTGATTAGGTTAGTCGATGGGTTTATGAGAGTATGGGGGGATACAATCGAGACCTTTGCTACTGCTTCTCTGTGTTTGATTGCCTTCGGACCCATTGTCGCCATGAGCGAAGCTTGATTCTTGCTATTTATTGTTAGTAATTTGGCTTGGCGGGTCTCGGGGCGGTCATCAAGTTACGTTTTCTCGAGCATAGTCATCTTTTCTTGGACTGCGAGCTTTGGTTCTGCGGTCTGCATGAATTCGGCTGGGAGGCCGTCGCCGTCGAGGAAATCGGGGACCAGGACTTGAAAGCCGCCTCTAGCGTAGCTATCACGGCCGGGGAGTGTTAGTTTTACCATTGTGCTAGGAATGGTTTATATGTGTCGCAGGGTCGTGGGATAAGCACGCACGTATCGGCCATTAATTGGTGATTTAACAAGTCGACTCCGAACACTGTACACCATTCAATTAGCTATCCGTTCTAGTCATGGAGACTGTAGAGGAAAGAGTGATCGGAGGCACGTACTATCCGTGATGTATATTATGGTTTTGGACTTCGAGCCATCCGGTGAAGGTGCGACATATGTTCTCCGACCCGCGATTTCTTCAAACTTGCCATCGGGTTTAGCCTGTAATTTTAAACATTGTTAAACATTGTGATTCGTGTGTTTTATTCTGTTAAACGGGTTGGGATGACTGACGGTTCGCAAGTGAGCGGAGGCGCTGAATTCGTCCTCCTTCTGCGACGTTGATGTCGCGGCCTCTTTTTCTGCCATTGTCGATTGTTTTGTTTGATGGATTTACCACTATATCGACGCTACTATATATTTGTCGGAGTAGATGTTGACGTCTGCGATTTGAATTGATTTCACAGAAAGATGGAAGGAACTGTTGGTTGGTTTATATTTGGCGTGTAATCGATCACGACGGGGGTATGAGGTCATCGTGCGGCCGGCCAGAGCGGGCAGAGCCATTAGCTTCTCGGAAGCACTAACCGTCGGTGGGTCCGTAGACATTGACAATGTACCTGTACATGTATCGAATCTTAATTCCAAACTAGCGCAAAGATACCAATTATCTCCACAATCCAATAACACTCCCGGTATACTATACTACCTCTCCAAGTCACCTACTAGGTGAGGACTTGGGTAGTCTGCTTTTGCGACGACTGTGTTGCGGATAACCCTCCAACATGATAAATTTTCCCTTCGATAAAAACTCTTCCACGTTCACACTCTCACGCCCGCCGACCTCCACGATGACAGCAATAACATGACCCCAACCCACTACACCATCCTCTCCCTCCCCTCATCACTCCCCCCATCCCACAAAAACTACCAAACGATCTTGAAAAAAGCATACCACCGCACCCTCCTCCGATGTCACCCCGACAAACTCCCCCACGACCATCCATCCACCGTCCACCATGACTCCACCACTCTCGATAATGATAACGATAACAGTAACAACAATAACGATAACGATGACGTCTCCGTTACCCAAATCTATACGATAGATCAGATCAATACCGCGTATAAAACACTATCCTCCCCGCCAGCCCGTCAGACATACGACCTGTCACTACAGTCATCATCCCACCCTTCGTCTTCCCGAACGGGCTATATCACCGGTCTAGAAGTAATCGATCTCGACGATATGAAATACCATCCGTCGGAAGAAGATGGCGGTGCCGGTAGATTCACGAAATCTTGCAGGTGTGGCGCGGAGGAAGGATACGTTCTCACCGAACAGGACATGAACGATATCGAACTCGAACTGGAACGGAAAGGTGAAACGAGGGATGATAAGGCTAGGTCGATGGTTATCGGGTGTTTGGGGTGTAGTTTATGGCTACAAGTCGACTGGCTAGTCCTCGACGACGACGAAGAAGAAGAATAAACGACAGAGGAGTGATTATATCCTTCTCTATACCGCATTTCAAAATAAGACATCAGAATAAAATTTTCTCGAATAACGAATACAGTTCATCCGTGCGTGGATAAGTATTATATTTCCACCGAATAGTGGATTTGGTTGGATAAAGCACCCCGCAAGGTTTAATCAGACGTCCCTGGTATCCATATCTTCTCACGGATGCTGGGAATACGTTCTGTATCTGTTTTTTTCCTTTCAGAAAATCACACATTTTTTAATATCACAAAACTTGCAAGATTGAAAACATCAAGCCTTCCGTTTGAGGCTCCTTTCTGCTTGAACACACGGGAAAGAGTCATAGAAGCGTCGGCACATCTATAAATAATAATAATGATATATATATTTACTTATATGAGTAATATAGGTATATCATACCTAAATGTCTATGTATGCTACCAAAGGTACTGTGTATATGTATGTACGTACCACCCACGCCAAACCCTCCATATATGTACTTCCCAAAACGCCAAAAAATAATGCTATAAATAAAAGAGAGAGGAAAATAATCCTACCTCTCCAGATGCGTCGTCGGATTCTCCCGACTATAATCCGTATGCACGAACGCCCGATCCACGAACGGAATACTCTCGATGGTATACTGCAACGCCTCCGCAACATCATGCGAATCCCGCAACGGTAAATCCTCATCGAACAAAATCTCCGCTTCGACCACGATCGCGTCACCGGCGTAATAAGCCTGCACCCCCGTGATCTTCCTGATACTCCTCGCGAACCGCATGCAAACGTATAATATCAAATTACGATCCTCGGCGCTCGCTGCGGCGCCGGTTAAATGCTCGATATGCTCGAGTGAGGTCGATGACCATTGGATGACGACGTAGATGCTCAGTAACAACCCGCCGAGAGGGTCGAGCCACCATTGTTTGGTGGCGAAGCCGATTAACGGGAAGAGGATGGAAAAGGTGTTGAAGTAGACGTCGGTGAGGGCGTCTTGGGCTAGGGCTTGGACGCTGGAGGATCGGATCATGCGGCACCAGAGGTAGCAGGCGCCCTTGATGGCGACGGTGCAGGTCATGATTATTATGGCGGAGTTTGTGAGTTGGATTATTTCGTGGTTTTCGCTGAAGAAGCGTTGGAGGGCTTCGACGGCGACTTGGATGAAGGAGACTATCATGATGACGGCGAAGACGAGGACGCCGATGGGTTCGAGGCGGCGGCGGCCGACGGGGTAGCGGTGGTTGTCGCGGCGGCTGATGAGGTAGGTTGTCAGGCCGATTATAGCTGTGGACAGGAAGTCCAGAGCCGACTATACAACGTCAGCGTCAGTGTTATTCCATGGTGAAGTATGAGGTGCACTTACGTCGACCAAACTGGCGAGGACGGAGAGGGAGCTGGTGAGCAGCGTGACTATGATCTTGCCGACGAGGAGGACCGTATTGGCTGCGAGGTTCACGTAGATGGCCGCCTTGCTATATTTTATCATCAGCAGCCGTCTTCACACCGTATATCCGATGTCTACGAGAGCACTTACACGATACCGTCGGACTTTTCACCGCCGCCGCCTTCCCCCCAAGTCTCGTCGTCGAGCAACGGGGTCTCCTCGTCCGCCATTTTCCTGACATAACTCGGCCGCCGTCTCAACGGCGTTCTGGAACTCTTCCCCCCATCAGCGGCGCCGTTACTCCCACCGGCTTGTCCCGCATCCTCACAGTCCTCCAAATCATCACCCTCCGAGCTTTCGGGGATCGAGTGAAATTTGGTGTAACTACTCAACAACCTGGGCACCAACGCCGAATCGAGCAGTTTATCAACCCAGAGGTAGCGATCGATCTGTTGGTTCACTTTCTCGTAATACTCCCTGACCGCCTTCTTCTTGATCTTTTTCAGATCGTCGGGGGAAGTGCGGTACTGGTCCCATTGATAGCGACGGTTGTTGGTGCCGACCAATCGTTGGGATCGGAGGGATTGGGAGGCCATGGCCAGGGAGGCGCGACGGAGGAGGCCATCTGGGGCGGAGACGTGGAATTCTGACACGAGGGAGGGGGAGTTGAGGAGGGATGGGAGCAGCGGGGTGACGGCGCGTGGGGTGATGGGGAAGTCTGGGAAGTCTAGGAGGAAGGGGGTGGTGATGCTGCGACGGGGGTGAGGGAAGACTGGGGAGGCTGGCGAGGTTGGCGAGGAGGGGCGGGACATCGCGAGTGATATATTTATTATACAGTACGCTTTATGTATATTGGGAGGGAAACGGACTCTACGGATTGGTTATATGTTGGGGAGGTATACGTCGTCGCGCTGTCGGAGGGCATCGCCAGCCATGTTGGCTGTTGGAATGTTGGAATGTTGGATGTTGTGTGTCTGTTGTGCGTGTCTGTGTGTCTCCGTTGGGCGAAGGTTGATGGCCGATGACGTCGGCTGTTCCAGGCGAACGGATCGCTTCACAACGCAGATAGCCGACCGCAACGCATTCTGCAACACATCAACAATACTCTCTCCATTACCACCTGGTACCTGTTTCTATAGGATAGGTAACTGGGCAGTTACCTATCCTATAGAAACAGGTACATCTACGGGAGACGCGGTCAAGGTTCATGTCGTGCAGCCAGTCTGTCCACGGCTGATTCTATTCTCGCCGTCTCACTTGCCGGCCTGTCATCCGCTTTGACATGTCTCTCCCCCCAGTCAATTCATTCACACCTGGGAGATTAGCTGTAGAGCTATTCTCTCGATCCCAGCATAGCGCAATACCATTCTCTATAGCCTGTTCGTGCGCGCAGGGATGGGCCCGTCCGAGAGCATCTGAGAAGAGAAAAAAAAATACGACCGCCCTCTCTCTCCTCACGCGGACTTCTTTTCTCCCGATCGCAGCAGCAGCAGCAGAAGAAAAAGTTCCCTCAGCGGACACTTAGGAAGCTTCCGGAGTCACAGCCGAATTCTTCTTCTGGAAGGAGGCAATCACTCAATCCAATGGGCGACGTGAACTCCACCACACGACGGGCAGCAGCAAACTAACTAATAAGTATTCATTCATTCTCCACCGCACGCGCAGGGCACCACGCTTGGCAAAAAACCCGCCACCCAAGTTCAGGACTGTTCCCAATGCATCCTTCGATGCAAGTTCGATGCATCCCAGACGCACGCACTATTGCAGGGGCAAGCTGTGCCCAATTTCCTGGGAAAATCATGGTCTACAGGGTGCACAATGCGCTTTTTTCCCTTGTTCTCTTTTCGTGCTTCCCCTTCTCTCTTTTCGTGCTTCCCATTGCGGAGTTCGTGTTCCTCATCGTTTCTGTCCTGTCAGCCGCGTGTTCTGATATTGCATGCTCTCTTATCAGCCCACCCCTAATGGCCCTCCCTCATGCCCTCCCTGATGCCCTTCTCATGCTCTCCCAATAGCATATGCCTGCTGCTGATGGAGACATTGGGGGGTCGAATGCTCCACCGTGCTTAGCTCTCCCGGCTTCCGCGCTTGCTCTTCTCCTGCGCCCTTTTTTTCTCTCCTTTTCTGCTAAAGCCGCTGTGCATATCTCACGGTGGCGACGGGCGGCATTCGCTGCTGCACAAATCATAGGATGATGAGCTTACCATTATCCAATCTCTGGGTCATCTGCTACGGTTGTGGGGTGCATCATCGACGCCCCTCGACCAGCTATCGCAGGAAAAAAAGAGGGTGTGTGGGCGGTGAACTAGGGAAGCTGAACTAGTTCGATGCAATCAATATGCATTCGATCCATCCACCGCGCACACACGCACTGCATGCACGCTCTTTCACACTGGGCAAGCCACCGCGAAACGTAAAATACACGATGCCCGATCCAGTATCGCATCCGGATCCGCGGAAGCGCTATGTGAGGACCGTTTCCCCGGTCGAGCTTTCCCACAAAGCGAAATATTTAAGGTACTCTTTTCCCGTTCCCTGGACTCGGGATTTCTGCTTCACCTCGCCTCCTCCTCCTACCTCCTCCTACCTCTCTCTCTCCCTCCCCCAGTGTAACAATCTCGTGCATCAATCATGTATGTCTCTACACTGTCAATCCTTGCCCTCTTCCTGTCATTGGGACATGAGGTGCAAGCGAGACCGCGTCCGCTGCCCGTGAGCTCTGGCCCGCAGTTCACCGCCCACCAATACGATTACATTATCGTGGGTGGTGGTACAGCAGGTCTTGTCGTAGCCAATCGTCTCTCCGCGAACTCGAACATCAAAGTCGGTGTCCTGGAGGCCGGTGCGGACGGACTCGATGAGCCGCTCATTTACACACCCGGGTTCGTCGGTCAGGCTGTCGGTACCAGTTGGGACTGGAACTTCGTCACCGTTCCACAACCGGTGCTCAATAACAGACAGATCGGATGGTCCAGAGGTAAAGCCTTGGGTGGCAGCAGTGCCATCAACTTTTACGTATGGATGAGAGGAAACAAGATAGACTACGATTCGTGGGCGAACCTCGGAAACTACGGCTGGGATTGGCACAGCATGGTGTGAGTATATTTCTCCAATCATATCGACATGCGTTCCAAAATACTGACCAATTGAACAGACCGTACTTCAAAAAGTCGGAGCACGCTTTCCCACCGACTCCTGCCGAAGTCGCCAACTTAGAGTTGGACTACAAGGATTCTGACCACGGCCACCACGGCCCCATTCAGTCGTCCTTTTCGATCGAGTACGGTGGCTCTCACCAGTACTGGCGAACCACCCTCAACAACCTCAATGTACCCCACCGTGACACATTCGGCGGCTCCAATTGGGGCGTGTGGACCGGCATGACCTCTGTAAACCCGGGTAACCGTACGAGAAGTTACTCTGCTTCCCAGTACTGGCGTCCGTACTCCAACAGATCCAACTTTGTCGTTCTCTGCAATGCCATGGTCCGAGAGGTCATCATCAGCAGCACTATTGCTGGTAAGAAGGTTGCCACCGGTGTCCGCTTCACCCACAGCGGTACCGATTACACCGTAAACGTCAAGGAAGAGGTCATCGTCTCCGCTGGTAGCGTTCAATCTCCCCAGATTTTGGAACTCTCCGGCATCGGTCAACCCGCTGTCCTTGCCGCTGCCAATATCCCACTCAAGGTCAACCTCCCCAAGGTTGGTGAGAACTTGCAAGATCGTATCAGTATGTTGCCTCCATTCTTTATGATTATACCACATCACGTGAATATCTAGCTAACGATTATATACAGTGACTGTGGTGATTTACGAAATCGACCCTTCAGTTGAGAATCAAAACCCAATCAAGGACCCGGCCCAGCTCCCGGCCCTTCAAGCCGAGTATGACACATACCACACCGGTCTCCTCACCGTCCTCCCCAATGACTTTGCCTACATGCCTCTGAAATACTTCCTCACCCCGCAAAACGTCACCCATCTCCGAAGTCTCGTCACGGGGACCGACAAACGAACCAACAACACCAAATCAAAACTCAAGTGGGCTCCCAATCTGGGCAGCATGGAGTTCGTGTTCGACCCCAACCAGCTCTTCCCCATCCTCACCGAAGAGCCCGGTAAGAAATACGCCACCGGTTTTCAAATGTTGCAATACCCATTCTCCACGGGTAACATTCACATCCCTCCATCCACCACCCCGGGTGTTAAAACCACCTCTGACCAACCTCCGCTCATCAACCCCAAGTACTACGAAGGTGACGGTATCGTGGACATGTACACCATGGCCGCGGGTCAAGAATTTGGAGAAAAGATCTCTAAGCAAGCCCCACTGTCCAACATTATCATCAAGCGAGTCTTCCCACCGGAACCAGCTCCGGGTGAAAAAACCGATTGGTTGCAATTCGTCAAGGATACCACCATTTCCGACTGGCATCCCGTCGGCACCTGCGCCATGGGCGGCTCCGCCGGTCCGGCAGGAGGTGTCGTTGATCCCAGATTGAGAGTCTACAATGTCACGGGTCTCCGAGTCGTTGACGCCAGCGTCATTCCTATCCAGATCAGCTCGCATCTTCAGGGAACTGTCTACGCGATCGCTGAGAAGGGTGCGGCTATGATTCTTGAAGACTACAACTGCAAGAAGAAGAAGAAACATCACTAAAGTAACCACTCTTCGACATGCATTCTTTTTTCCCTCATCCGGTAACGGTCAAGGCAAATATATACTAGGAGGAAAAAGTGTTTGACGCATATATATCACGAAACTTTTTTTTAACGATTATTCAGGGCGCAAAGGTGTGTGTCTGTAAGGGTAAGATTTCCAACAGTTTGGTATCTTCCTATGTCATGAGAATTCTTTTTTCTGTATTTTAGGTGTTCCGCGGTCTGGTGATAGATTGATATCTTTCATCTCCTTTCCATCATCCTGCTTCCTCCCAAATCATCTCGTCCTTTACATATCTCCATCAATCAATCTATCACCTGTGCCTTTTTTCTGTCTAATTATCCAGCGCATCTACATATCTCCCCGGTCATTATTTTTCTCTTATCTCACTCTCCCTCATAACGAAATCCGTTTCTTGTTTTAGCGATGCGAAAGTGCTTGCTGTACATTAAGCGCACTGAGTTTTTTTTTTTTTTACAAGCATCTCATCATATCATATTTATCATATCATATAATCATTGATGAAAAAAATGATAATCTAATTGAGCGATTGAATAATCCTTCTCCTTTCCGCCTTTATTTTTTCGTGACATCGCAATCTTATCATATTGCACGCAATTTCGTGTTGGTTGGTGTGTCATATAATAAACCGTTTTATCACCAAGAATCCTACGGTTGTCAAAAACCACTCAGAGAAAAAAAATCACTTTATTTTACTTTCCCATGCTTTAATATCCCCATATCCCCATATCCTATTAACTTCCCCACCTGTCAACGTTCCACCCCCTCCGCCCTCGTACGAACGTGTTCGCGAACAACCGAGAGACAAAAGGGAAAAAAAGCGTAAGATTACGAAAACGATGTACGATTATATGATATGATATGATATATCACATCGCTATAACATACCATACCCTCAAATCATAACCAAAGAAAAAAACCCCTCTCTCTCTACCACTAAGATTGCAAATCAAGACAAACGAAGAATTTAAATTCGTGATAATTAAACCATACTATCACATCAAGCGCGCCACGTGTCGTGACATGCGAAAACGCTCGAGTGGGAACCCTCAAAGGCAAACCCAGCTAAACCCGTAACTACTTAGCTATTCGAATTCGCCATCAATACGAAAAAGACACTCGCAGACATCGAATCAGAACAAAAAAAAACCTACCAATCAAGGAAAAGCAACCCATCCCAAACCAGAAATTATCTAGTAATATTATCAATAACAAAGATATCCTGTTTTGAACGCTATAACAACGTGATGATATTTATAATATGGTAAAGAAAGAGAAAAAAAAGGTATTAAAATAGTACTATGTGATAATGCAATAACACAAAGCATGTATGATGCAACCACGAGCAAGAAAAAAAAATAAGAGCACACCGTCTCCACAATTCCTACTTTTCGCAAAAAACCCATATCACATCTCTTCTATAGCACGCACTTGCCACGCACAGCACGCACCCCAAAAAGAAAAGAAGAAAAAAACGCACATCTTACCACGGTTGAAAAGCAAGAGAGAAAAAAAGCCCGCCCAGAAATTTTCCTCTCAGCTGAAAAGAAAAATAATTCTGGGCGAACGAAAAAAAAAAGCCATAAACTTCCTCCAATCACATTCACATGCCAATTCACAACGATAATTTCCTTAATAAGGAATACCGTTAGTCAACAGCTGGAACTGATCGTACCCTCTCGTCGAGTAACTCCCGTAAGCTCTCTTCACCAACCCCCTCATGAAATCCGCCGCGTCCCGCTCACTCTTCTCCAACGCGAACCTGGCCTTGAAATTCTGTATAGTCTCCGGCTTGAAGCACGGCAACCTAACGAAAAAAAAGAATCACAAAGTCAGCACGCAACCCACCAAGAAAATATTATCTCAGGTGACTATTCCGAGTGGATACGTACCCGCTATCAAGCATCAGAACCACTAGATGTGCTAACTGTTCGCAATATGGTCGACACGCCAGGAACGACTTAACGCATAGTTCTTCAAACCATCTGTACGCCTGCGACTCCGTGCTGCCACCCATAACAGCCACCATCTCAGCGGTAAGTTTGAACGGCGCTCTCTCAAAAGTGATTCCACCAGGCGCAATATCAAAACAGAATCCAAAATCTACAACCATAATCACATGATTAGTCCTGAACCACCCTCAAGAAAATATATATATAATGACGTAAAAACCAAGAAAATATGTACTCACCAATGTGAATTATATGACCCTGCCCATCAATCATGATATTCCCGTTATGCCTGTCCTTGAACTGCAGCAAGTACGAGATAACCGAATAAGCAGCCATGCTCTGCACAAAGTTGCTCCGCGCTTCCTGGAACTTTATCGAATCCTCGCCTCCGTGTTTAGTCGTAAAATAATCGTACAATCCGTTAACCGCTTCTCTGCCCAACATATCCCTCGAAATCGAGTCAGGCAGCACCTCAATCACACCACACTAAACCCCGAAAGAACAAAAAGCCATTAGCATCCCACACACCACACCCGCGCGCTCCGCGACAAAAAAAAAGTTAAAAGAACCGAGCGAAAAAAAAACAGGAAAGGAAGATACCCACCCCAGGAGCCGTCGCCACCACCCGATATGGAAACACGAAAACGTCCAGCCCCACACTATTAAAAATACTCCTAAAAGCAGCAATCAACTGCAAAGCCAACATATCCTGCCGGCAATCATCCCCGACCTTAAACATGCAAGCTTGCCACTTCTCCTCCCCGATCGCCGAACCACCAAGTCCGACAACACCACCGCTCCGACTCTCAGCCCTCGACACAACAGGACTTCCCGTAATATCGTCAACGCTGGAATTAACCTTCTTCCTAACCCTGAAAGTCGCCATATACGGTGCTTTCGCATGACTCTGCAACGGCTTCCCGCTCTTTCTATCGATCCCAATCACGATTCCATCAGGGTTGGAAGGTAAATAAACCCCAACGTCAACTTTAATCTTCCTCAACTCCTCTTCAATCTTCTGCTTCTTCTCCTCCTTCGGTCGTCCAATGTACGGCCGCAATTTCCCAGAAATAGAAGTAACCTCCCCGAAGAAACTGAACTCTCTCTCATAGAAACTTCTGTCCTGCGGTGAGAAACTCCCGACCAAATGATCGATGACCTTATCCAACGTCGGTTTGACCGGATCGGGTACCTCTGATGCTTCGTCCTTGTACGTATTCGCCTTCATATTCCAGATGATCTGATGCGCGAACAATTGTGAAAATTTACCCGTCTCGAGAATCCATCGTTCCATGTATCCGAGCGTATCATACCGTAAAGTCTGCACAAACTGCGGCACGTAAAAGAAAGTGACATCGATCGAGTGATTCTCCAACGCACGGATAGCGTACTGCAACAAAAACGGGTTATTCGCGTAAGAAGGTAAAAGATACGTCGCCGCGGAAATCGGATTAAGCGGTGCCCAGTAAAGTAGATACCGTAATTGAAAGTTGACATCCAACGGCAACTTGTCCCCGATGATGTAATACAGCGCCTCGGGAATCTTGACAACCTTCTCCGGATACGCCAACATCATCTTTCGAACTTCCATCTCGTACCTCTTCGAAGGGAATCGTCCGATCATTTGAATCGCCAAAGCAGGGCTCTCATTCCAAGCAGTCTGCAACAGCGAAACCAATAGATGATCGGTAACCTGCCTTGGCACAACTCCAGGAACCGGCTGCTGTTTCTTCGGTGCGTCCAACGGCGTAATCCAAGTCGTAACTCGCGCCTGCTCGTTCTCAAGCAACAACAGCAACAGCTCCTGCTTCATTTCCAAATTCTTGACATTAGCGTTTCCGACCGCACTCAGCGATTGGATCGCCACCGCAACTTCCTTCATGATCGCTGATTCGGCTTTAAGTTGCATCCGGCTTCCGCCATACGACCAGCGCGGTTGATATGTAAACCACGACAAAGCAGCGGAGAAAATCTCATCTTTGAGCTTCCACTGCATAATCGCCGGCATGATCCCCGGGGTATACTTCAAAACTTGCAGCGAGAACAATACAAATTGAAACCTCGCCTCCCTAGCTAGCGGATGCGGCGACGCATTCTTCAATCCTTGCAGCGTGATCCTGATTAATCTCAAATAAACACGAATGATATTCGGATCCCCGTGTCTCGACGCATGGAAATGGCTACTCAAAAACTGCAACAACCTCAAATGCGGCGACAGCATATTAAGAGCCGTGGTTTGATGTTTCGTCAACAGCTGTTTATCCGACGGCAGATATTCCATCTTGGCATTGAAAGCGTCCAAAGCGTCGAAAGAACTGTTGAACAGGCCTTGTTTCCTTCGAACAGTGAGTTCCCAATTTCGTGCGATTTCCGTAAGAATCCTCGGCGCGATCCCAAGATTTTCATTAAGCACACCCATCCAAAGCGATATACCGAGTTTGATACTCTGCTTCGTAAATATCGCAAACGGGATACCCACGAAATGTTGAATAAGAATACTCTGCTCGGTGTGAGATCGACAAAGTAATCCCGCAGTACGTCGCAAGATATCTCTGACCTCACTGATGGCGATAAATTTGCCAGCAAAAGCACGACTCTCAAGATGGGTAAGAAAAGCCTGCGCGTCTCCATGCTTGCCGTAAATCTCAGCCATGTGGTCCGGTCGATCAGAATCGTGTATCCAGTCAGGCGGGTGCTCAGGCATATTGTCTTCGTAGCGATACGCTTGTCGGATGGTGTACTGGGCCATAAAGTCTGACGCAAGGTTGATATCCGCTTCCCGTTGATCGAGCGTGGATAGCCTTGGATCACTACGTGGAACAGCAGCGCCGATATCGTAAGCCAACGAGCGTCCAAGAGATACATGTCCAAACACATTCTCATCGCTAAACTTGGCGAGGTACTTTTGTAGCAAGCCCTTGACATCTAATGGAGCAATGTCAAGAACTCTCAAAAGCCAATTCTTCGCCCTTTCGTTGTACGTCTTGAGCGTCTTCCGTCGGAGTGGATAAGAATCCGACAGTTCGATCTGAATCCCAGCTAGTGAGCTCCTGTAAATCGAATGCCACCCGTATTCGTCGGTCTCTGCCTCCAAGCAGCTATTCCACAGAAGTGTTAAAAGTTCCAGCAGCGCAAAGATCGAAGACTTTTGACAAAGCGCCGACGGAACAGCCGTGATAATTCTATCTGCACACCCCGCAGCAATATACTGCACCTTCTCCACCCGATGGCAACACCCTGTGAAGAATTGGACAAGTTGATGTGCGGCATGTGGTGCTCTGAACGCGCCCAAATTACCCTGTTGAACATTCCGAAGGTATATGTTGATGACCTCAGACGCAATAGAGCTCATACAAGTAGCCTCATCGCCATGCTTGAATGAAGGATCGACAAAGTAAGTCAGAATCTTGCTACAGTCTCCTTCCAAAGCCCTCAAGCTCTCCACAAGCAGCGCAGCTTGCAAAAAGATGACTTTCGGGTAGCTCAAACCCCTAATCTCGCCATCGTGTGTAGGCAGAGCACTGGATAGTTTTCGCTTCTGCTCAGCAATGTTTTGGGTATTCATTCCTCTCCTGAGGATAGTGTTCAATTCCATGTCGCTTTCCATATGATTGATCCTCGCCTCTGCCACTAATGGAGGTGTGTGCCTCGCTATTACGCGAAGGAAAGCTTCGTGGGACTGCACGAGGTCGCTTTGGCGTAAGAATCCGTGGACGACGCAGTTGAACCACGCATTTCGGAAGAGCGTTTGAATATCCTTGCTAACATGAATGGTGTAGGGTGGCGCTTCTTCTTTCTCTGGCGTCGAAGAAGCGAGCAGGATAGCTAGAGGTTGCAAGAATTGTGATATTTCCCTGGCAGCTAATTGGACAATATCCAGGTGGAGGAATAACTGCGACCCCGCAAGGAACCTAAGCTTCGGTGGTTCGACAGGCGACGTCCGACTATCAGTCTCGGTCTGCTTCCTTGTCTCCTGTTCGTGAACGTCTCCCTTATTGATAATACACTCCAGGAGGCTGATGAGGTAAGTGTCATAGAGAGGGTTGTTCGGCTTGAGATTATTCGACATGTAAATCCTCGCCTCGAGAACAGCCCCGGCAATGTTGACATCACGAACCCCAACAGCATTGGTACCGAGTCTGTCCAGCAATTTGAGAACGGTCTTGAGTTCAGGCGGGCTGCCAGCTAGTGCCAAAACAGCTAGTTCGACAATGATCTTTGCATCGACAGCGCCGTTAATCTTGCCGACTTTTTGACCAAGAATACTAGCTGCTAGTTCCACCATCTTCTCATCCTTGAGCTCGCAGGCAACTCCAACGATAGCTTCGATGACACGCTCGTAAACCAAGAATTTTTCCTCCTCGGTGTTCAGTGAGAGCGAGATCGCGGAACCAAGCGCATTCGCATCCAGGACTTCGGGGTGCATGCGCTCGCGGGTATTCGCAGTAAGAGCACGCTCCGGATTTCCAGACGACAAGACGTTTCCGAGAGTATAAAGGGTAGTGATCATAGCATCCTGCGACAAAGTCTGCAAAACTCTCGCAAGACACTTGCCAGCGACTCGCACGGTCTCCTTTTCAGCGCCGCTTCGGACAATATACCGTGGTAGCAATCTAATGACAGCAACGGCAAATGCCGGGTCGCTCTTTCCAATGATAGCCATAATCCTGAGAACCGTTTTTGCGAGGTCCTGGTCCACCATCTGTATAGGTTCCTCCAAACTACTTTCGAGCCATTTGATCAAGATATCCGCATACTCGGCATGTTCTTCCATCTCCTCCAAAGTACGGGCGTTTCTTTGGCGATATTCGACACAGTTGCAGAACGAGATGAATGCGTATGATTTAACGGAAAAAGCGAGACGTTGCTGCCACGAACTCCCGACCTGAAGGTAATCGGCGCCATCTTCTACGAGGGCCAATATTTCAGTAATTAGATCCACAAGGGAGGATACCAGGTCGTTCTCATGGGCGCTTCCGTTTGTGAGAGCGTCGGAGTGCGAGGACAGTCTGCTCATGCGAGGTTTCCGAGTAGATGGCGAGTTCGTACCAGGAGTCGCAGTGGTTTCCTTCTCCCGGGCGAGCAGAACATCCAATACATCCTTGAGTTCTTTGGGATCCGCGACGAGGAGGGAGGTAGCTGCGGCTAACAGACAGGTGAACCCTTGCTGGAGTAGCATTGCACCCAGCGGCCTTCCGGAAGCTGCGTACTGGCGGGTATAACGTTTCCATAGCTTCAAATCTTTGTCGTGAGAGTTTCGTATCGTTGAGAAGGCGGTTTCGGCGGAAAGTAGGAAATTGGGGGAAAGGATGTCGCGGACGGTTTTTATCAACTCGACTCGTTCCTCTTGGGTCCACAATTCCATGCGCTTAGCTATCGAGTTGAAGAATCCGAGCAGAGAGACGACGAGAGTGGCGACTGGGATGGCGGCTCTGTCATCCGAGAAGTCCGGGGTGCCGCCGGATTGCGCCTTGACTCGTCGTAGGTAGGATTGTAGAGTCGATGCGATGGTTTCGCGGTGATGGGGGAACTTGATACCGATGAGCGCCAAGCTATCCGTTATCGAAGATGTTAAGGACTCCCAGGGACTGGGGCTGAAGTGGCGTAGTTGCGGGGAGTACTCGATCTGATGGAAGGGGGAATCGAGGAGGTAAGGGGAGAGAAGACGGAACAGCTTGGATGCGGCATCGCTGGATTTTGTCAATTCGACGGAGCCGCAGAGGGCTAGGACGATTTCGATGTCCCTGGCGGTCTATTTGTTACGTCGGTTGTTTGTCAGAATCGATATCAAACATTATGTGTGTGCGTGCGCGGAAGTATATGTATGAACGAACGCACCAGGATTGGTGGAGACGGGGCCTTGGTGAACAAAGATTTGAGACCCCCGTTGAGGCTTCCGTTCGGGCCACCGTTGGGAAAGCCATTGGCATGCTTGGTGCCCTGGATTTCCTCCTCCAATCTCTCGAAATCAGCGGATGTCGGGCGATTCCGCCTGGTGGGAGAGGAAGGAATGTCCTCCTGGGAAAGCTGCGGTGCAGGGGATGCGGCTGCGAGCTTTGCAAGTCGCGCAAGGGCGGAACGACGTAGGTTTCGGTCTAGTCTGGGAGATGTCAGTATCAGATATAAGAGAGGGGAGTGACAGACTTACGAGTCCATTGCGGCGACGAAGACTTTGACGTCGAGGCAACAGGAGAGATACTCGGCGAGAAGACCGAGAGAGAATTCAATCTTATGGGAGAAAGACGCGGTTGTTTGTGCTGGTCGGTTTTTGGCCTTGGCGCACAGCAACGGGGATTCCAGCGCCGGATTCTCTCTCATGCATGAAGTATTCGAGAGGATGATACTGGCATATGATACCAGAATATGATTTTAAGATATGATACTGGGTAAATAGTGTGGTGTGATGCAATGGCAACCTCATCGGCGCGTGTGGTTTCCCGTGATACAGTCCACACCGTCCACTGCCCGGCGGAGAGAACTCTGCGCACCGACTGGACGCCTTTCCCTCGCCAGTAGCCGCTGTTATTATTGTTATTATTACGCCGTCATGATATCACTGTCTGTAGCAGTCGTTACTCCGCCAGATATACTGTCAATACAGCTTATACTTGCGTGCTGCGGTTGCCGGTTGCGCAGACGCCAATAACAGCAATAAGGTCGGTGTAGACCCGAACAGGCCCGATTAGACCTTAAATGAGATTGCTACGGCACTAATTGATACGAATGCTTGCACCGGGCTAATTGACATCGAGTACCGGCTATCGATAAATGTTTCGGGGAGCTCGCTCGGGTGCAGCACTGGCAATGCTTAATATCGCTCTGCTAACCGTCGAGGCTGAACAGACTTCCCCTGAATCGCATATTACTGCCTCTCCCAACATTTGAACAGATACTCGTATATAAACATACGCTCGAATGCTCCAAAATATTACCATTAGCTGAGCAATGCCGGCTGAGTTTTGTCAATTGGAATCCTGCCAGGAATCGACCTGAATAACCCCGGCAGTGTGTTCCTGCGCTGTGGTTGATTGGAGAACGAACGTCAACCACGTTTCTGTCTGCATGCGACCAGGAGATCGATCCTATTCCCCATTCTCTCAATCTTATTCCATCTCGAGATATTTATATCTTCCTGTCGCTCGTTACATTACAATTGTCCGGGTCCGCTCTTGTATTTCTCTCCCTTCCTGCGAACTCTCGTCGAGCTGCTCTTCTCAGCTCCCTCCAGCTGACGGCTCACTAATCCGAACGCCCGGCCTCCTCCTCTTCCTTCTCTCCAACCTCAATCTAACCTCTAACCTCCAACCTACAACCTCCAACTTCTCTCCCTCCCACCCCCATCTCGACACTCCCTCCCTACCTCCACAACTACGTTCACTCTCCTTAATATACCAACCCCCCCGTGCGAGGAGCACCGAACCATCTAGCGAGGTCGAGCGAGCGAGCGACCCAGACATCAACCATGTCGTCCCTCACAAAACGCCAGCAGCAACGTAACGAGAAGGCCCTCCAGGACCTGATCGCCAAAGTCCCCGGAAACAACCAATGCGCCGACTGTCGGGCACGGAATCCAGGTTTGTCCCTCCTGCCGACGGAAACGAACCTTCTTGTTCCATTTCATCTTGAAACCCTCCATTCATGCTAACCGTCATGTTGTGTCACAGGATGGGCCAGTTGGAGTGTAAGCCAGAATATACCCTTACCCGCCGACCACCGATACCCACCTACCGCCGCCGTTGGGCATCTAGCAATGTCTACACAAACCCACACACCCATACGCAATCACCAAGATTAAAAAAACCCAATTTTAAAAAGATACATATTTGCTAACTGCTTTTCGCCTTTTCCGGCGTCCCGTTTGCCTTTTAGTTGGGAATCTTCCTGTGCCTGCGCTGTGCAGCGGTGCACCGGAAATTGGGCACACACATCTCCAAGGTTAAGAGTATAAGTCTGGATACATGGAATAACGAGCAAGTCGACGTATGTCCCCCCTAATACGCCCTCACACTGATAATATATATACCGTACCAATCTATAAGGAATTACATTGCTGACTGGCAAACATGATTAAAATCTTGCAGATGATGAAACGGACCGGAAACGTTGCTTCAAATGCCATCTGGAATCCCGACCCGACAAAACACCCGGCACCCGTCGATCTCGAGGATTCCGAATCAATCATGGAACGATACATCCGAGATAAATACGAATACGGAAAATTCAGAAGAGATGCCCCGACGAACGGATCGAGACTGCTCACCACATCATCAACCACCACCAAACGAGATCTCTCCCCAGCCCCCAAATCCCGAGATGGTAAAACACGATCTTCGTCACCGTTCGAATCGAAAGGCAGCAGGATATTAGGCATGAACGGCTCGGGTTCCGTTTCGATACCGCCAGAATATGAAGCCAAAGTAGCCAAATTGAAAGATATGGGATTCGCGGATGAGAAGCAGAACGCTCAGGTGTTAAAGCATACGAAAGGAAACATGGAGCGGGCGGTCGAGGTTTTGATTTCTCTAGGTGGAGGCACTACGTCGCCTGTACCGCCTCCTAAGGATAAGCCGGTAATCAAGAAGCAGCGGAGTGGCCTGAACCTCGGAGGAACAAAGGAAGTTGCTAGCGATGATCCGTTCGGGCAGTTGGATAAGCAGGAGGCCGCTCAACAGCTCCAATTACAGCAGCAGCAGCAGCAGCAACAGATGCAGATGCAGGTGCAGCAGCAACAATTGCAGCAACAGCAGATGCAGCCACAGATTCTAGCTCCTCAACCTCAGCAAGCACAACAGATGTTTATGAACGGACAGGGCGACATACAGCAGAATGGAATGGCTCAGAACGGAGGCTTAAACCCCGCTCAGTACAATCCCTTCTTACAACCACAAACAACGGGGTACCAGCAGCAAATTCAGCAGCAGCAGCAGCAACCGCAAGTTTACATGAACGGGAATGGACAATGGGTCCAAGGTGTTCCGAACGCTCAGAACGTCCAAAATCCGTATCAACAAGCAATGCTCCAGCAGCAGCAAGCATACGCTCAACAAAGCATCCCCACCCCGTTAGCTTCCCCGTGGGGAGATGCGCCACAGCCGCAACCCCAATACGCGACATCGCACTACACCGGCTCTTCAGCGTCCGCCCAGCAGAGTCCGATCAGCGCCACAAATCCATTTTTCTCCAATCCAGCCCAGCAAACGAATCCATACATGGCTCAGCAGCAGCAGCAGCAGCAGCCATTCCAGCAAACATTTACACCCCCGTTACAGCAGGTACAAACGGGCGGGGCCCTCCCGGTTCTCTTCCAACCGTCTCCTGTATCTCCATTCCAGGATCCGAACCAAATCTTCTTGCAACAACAGCAACAGCAACAGCAACAACAGCAGTTTGCACAACAAAACGGCGGCCTCGCTCCGGTGCAACCATTAGCGCCTCAGCTAACCGGACGCGCCGACAAGTCCACCATACTACAACTATACAACTACCCCCAGCTAGCACCCGCCCCATCATCCATCCAACAAAATCTACCGGGTTTGCCGGTTCAACAACGGAGCGTATCGACTCCTGCGTTCCTCAGTTCGGGGAGTAACAACCCTTTCGCGGCCAAGATGAATGGCGGTGGCGGGGTTGCGGCTAACGGTGCTGGTGCTGGTATGGTAAACCCGAGTATTGCCGGACAAGGCGTTTTCGGGAAGGTTAGAGGTGGGTCTATGAGGGGCCATATGACGCAAGAATCGGTCGATTTTGTGGCGTTGCAGAATGGAAGACATAGTCCTGATGCGTTTACCAGCTTGAGCGCGAATTTCAGGCATAGGTGATACTTTTCTTGTATCTTTTTTTGTCTTCATTTTTGCTTAGCATCTGGGATTACATGGTAGGGATGTGTTTGGTATATCTTTGATATCTTTTTTCGTTATTTATATTGCATATGATGAGGCTTAGGGCTCTTTCTTTTTTCCTTTTTTCTTCCGTTCATATCTTTTGTTTGCGGGTCCTTTGGAGATGAAAAAGCGGAAATGCATTTTTTGGAGATCTCGATTATGACTTCTTGTTTCCCTTTTCTGTTTCCTTGTTTATTGAAGTTATGTTTTTGTAATTTATGGAAATACCTTTCTACTTCTTGATCACTCTGTTCTTACAAGAACAGAAGCATGCATTTTCTAGCAGCAGCGGCAAAAATCAGCGATTGGTCGATATTCAAGCTTTTTGGCTTTTTCAGGTTACCCCTCTTGGTATTTTCACTCGCACCAATCCATGGCTAGCGCCTTGATATGTTGGCATTTGATAGTTTTTTTTTTTTGGTTTCCTATTTGTGAAAATTTCACGGATTTTAGAATCTGTACGCCTGGTTTTGCTACCTGGGTTTTCCTGTGTCTTGCAAGCTTACCGTTGTGCTAGTGTTACCCAGCATAGGATACAATAGAATTGGATATGATACAGGCATACATCTGTTGCTTTTATAACAGTTATATATATTACCTTGTTCTTGTTCGCCCCGGGCTTTGAGCGCTGTTGCTCAAACTTTGTGCCTTTGAAGAGTTTGATGTTCCCGATAGGTACTATCGTATGGTATGATGGAATACCGGGAGTGTACCTATACTTCCATTCATTAGATACTTTTAGGACCATCTCCCATTTATTTACAGGTCATAGACTAGGTATTACTAGTATACTACTAGAGTTAGTAACAATTGGTGTTCTGTTAACTTTGACAATGAACATGTTATCTACTATTATTACTATCAACTTGCTCGATATCGATAGATGTATTCCAGACTTGTGTTTGCAAAGGACGGGAAGGTATCGCTTTAGCGACAGTTAGGTTACCTTCTACTTCCATCGTCGATACATCCAAGTCGTCAACAGTGTAATTTCGGCCAGCTGCAAAGTGGTTAGCTGCATCTTTTGTGTTGGTTGTAGACGTCGCTGACCAACACGAAACAAACAGGCACAACATCTCACGAAGACCATAGGACTTCCTGTTCCTCCCCAACTAAACACGTTACACCTACCTTCTCCCCATCGCCTCTCGCATCCGGACATCCGTCTCTGTCCACTACGTACATCCATCCGCTCGCCAAAGACCGTTCTCGTTCCTCCGAAGAATCCCGGTGCCTTCTTTTCTACCTCCGGCGGAGTTACCAAGCAGTTCTGGTTTAACTGTTTTACCCCGCGATTTTTTGCGATCTGTTTGAAGGACAACAGTACCCCGCCACCGAAAGCTGGTCTTCAATTAGTCAGCTAGCTATTTTTTATCTTCGACCGCGTAAACATACGTACTACATTTCATCACGACCCGAGAGTCACCGCGGACCGTTCAGCACGATCGTTTATCAGGAATATTATTACACCATACGTTAGATAATACAAGATATGTCTAAAGTAATCGAGATCAGCTCGGCAGCTCAGCTGCAGGAAACGATAAACTCCAACGCCGTGGTTGTTATTGACTGTACGTTTTCCTATTCCTTTACAATTTTTTGATATCTCTACTTCGTTGCTAGTTTCGAGCTGTGCCGCCGAAACTTTAACATTTTTAGCTAACAATGTAACTTGATTAATGATAATAGTCTTCGCGACATGGTGCGGCCCATGTAAAGCTATCGCCCCGGCGTTCAATATGCTTGCCACACAGCTATCGGAGTCCGGTAAAATGGCGTTTGTGAAAGTTGATACGGACAAGAATTCAGACATCGCGAGAGCTAACTCCGTCACCGCGTACGTCATCCAGACACTCTTTCCTACCTTTACCATTAAAGCTAATGTATAATATGGTATTTAGGATGCCCACCTTTGTCATCTACAGAAACGGCAGCGAATCCCGCCGTATAGTCGGCGCAAACATGGCGGAACTCAAACCCGCCATCGAAGAACTCCTCGCCGCGTCCGGCGGGAGCGTCATATCTTCTTCCTCTAGCGCATGGACTGGCGCGGATGTTCCGAGAGGGTATCGAGTGATCAACTCCGACGTCGACGTCAAGGGACTCGATTGCATGAATTTCAAGAGCGAATTGGGGAGCATCAGAAGTTTATTCGAAACCACCGCGCCTGTTACCGAAGTAGGTGGTGGTAGCAGCGGGAAAGGGAAAGGGAAGAGTGACGGAAGCGGTGGCGCGGATTGGGTGGAGAGTGATACGGATGAACAGTTGATGTTGTTCGTGCCGTTTACTTCGGTCGTGAAGGTTTTTCAGATACAGATTACATCACGTCCGCCGGTTGTTGAAGATGAAGATGATGTGGAGTCACCTCGGCGACCGAAGACGATTAAACTGTTCACGAATAGTGCGCATATTTTGGGGTTCGATGAGGCGGAGGGGAAACAGGCGGTGCAGAGCGTTGAGTTGAAGGAGGAGGATTGGGGGAAAGATGGAACTGCGGTTATTAATACCAGATTTGTGAAGTTTCAGGCTGTCAGTACTTTGACGGTTTTCATCGTCGATGCTGAGGGCGGGGCGGAGAGTGTTAGGGTTGATCGGATTAGGATTGTTGGGGAGAGTGGGGAGAAGAGAGATGCGGGCAAGTTGGAGAAGATCGGGGAGGATCAGTAGTAATCTTCGTTGTCGAATTAGTAGAGTTTTGTGACGCAAGTCAGATTTGGATTCCGTGGTATCATTGATGGAGATATGGAGCATATGTGTAGCATGGAGATGGCATGGAATGACAATTCATATCCTCAATAAAACATCTGGAGTCGGGTTATATCGGATTTTCATAGTCAGCCAATACCGCATCCCAACGACTGGAGATTTGAGATTTGCATCTTTGATAATAATTTTACGTGGGATACGGGCACAATCTTGGGCTCTAAAACCAGAGACTGCACTGAGCACTCCGAGCACCTTGTGACTGACAATATTCCGATTTTGGTAATCAAGAGTATCTTGAATCAATGAATGATAGCAACGCCAATAGATTGCACGCAGTGGTGTTGCGAGTATGGAGTGTGGTTGTGGTCGGATAACTTCCTGTGTAACCTCAGTATAATCGCACTTAAACCGCGATATAATCGTGGTACAGTCGCGGTAGAACCGATTATAATAACAGTAAACCAACACCGTCTATAAATATCACTACACAGTTTAATCACGGTGAAGCCACAGTACAACCCTGATATAATCGAAGATCAAAGTCCCGAAGGAGGCGCTAGAAAACATCAATGTACATTGTGAAAGCGCTTTCGCAACTGCTAGCTTATGAAATTGTCACACTCTCATTAATACTCTCTATATATCCATAATGACCATCTAGCGATTGAGGGCTCTACAGAACTAGTTCTAAATCACCTTGTCGAAAGCCTTCTGGCATTGTATTCGAAGAAAGAATATCTTAAGTGATTTTTGTGGTGTCTTTCCAAAATACAACAATTGTGTGCGCAAGAACCCGAGATTGAGAAACGTGCTCCCTCTCGTTTCCAGACCGGATGGGCCGGCAATCTCAGTAAGGCGACTTTGAATAGATTGAGATATATCTGGTCATATTGGAACGGTCTAGTCGTCTTAATTTCTTTGCAAGGTCATATATTTTGAACATTATAATACCGTGTAGCCATGTTTCTGGAGCATTTGCAGAGCTTTTTGGCATGATACAAGGTTATTGATCATTAGTTAGCAGTTTGATTCGTACGATCAAGGTGTATTTTAGACTGAAACTTCGAGATTTATATTGCATATATAGCTCTTCGATATTAATTGCCTCGCGACAAGTGTAGTAGCCCGTACTACCTAGTTTATTCCAAAACAACATCTATTCAAATTCTCTATAAATACTGATATTTCACACACATAAAGTCTGGTTCTAAGACCAAGATTGTGATATTGAAAGAAATCGTTAAGACCTAATAAAGGCTTATTCAGGAAGGACCGATTCCTTAAGGCCTGTGCCATTTATATTGATTGCGTTACTTTTTTTCTTGATTCCTCGGTGATCCGATCCGTCGCATATCTTGGTAGAACAAGCATTACCCATGGAGTTTTGGATCGTAGGATGTTTATAACGGCTGTCAAAAATGGTTTCTTGAAACATGTATAAAAATACAACGTGACTTTTGCATCTTCCGGGATCATCCCATCAAGACTTATTTCATATCGTAGAAAAAACACGAAGCGGGCGCGGGGTATTAATCTCAAGTTCGCACGATGTATTAGAAATCTCTGTCAGCGCTGGGATATAGCCTTACGAAGTTGATTCAACTTCCTTCTTCGCCCCCGCAGCGTGTTCGAGGTTTTGCGGGATGCGACCAGGTCAAGTTTTATGCACAGGAGTAGCGAATACTACCTTCTCAACATGTGATATGATATTTAATGAGTTTCCAACCAATTTTACATGGCTGGTGGTTTAGCTATCCGATTTCTCATACAACTAGGGATTTAGGCTTCTTCTGAAGGCTCTTCGGAATCTTACAGCCCGAACCAGAGAAAGAATAGCTAAAGGTGAGGAACCACGTCGACATTCTCGTGGCAGAAGCCGTTTCAACCCCAGAAAACTCGAATCCAGCCGAAACCCAAATAGTTCCCCACAAATGTAAATGCCTACAGGCGTGCACTGGGGTGAACCAAACTAGCGGTCGACCAAGTGAATGGTTCTCGGGGCAAGATATCGAACTACACATTTTTTTCGCTCCCATTCTCACAAAAAAAACAAACAAGAATGAATCGACGAGGCGTAGATGCATGCCTCCTCCTTCCAAGGATGTGTTTTCACGACCTTGTCGATGCATGTGTACACACAGGAACTAGGGAGATTGTCACGAGGCATTTTCGTTCCATCGATGAATATGGCATCCTTTGGGATCGGATGGGTGACCGTAGGTAGGCGCACCACCCATCCTCCATCCTTTTCTTTTTCGTTTTCTTTCGCCTTGTCTGGAAATGCGGGATTTGGGTCCGTCTACAACACCTGGTCTCCCAAGCTTGACAGGTGGTTTATGCACGATCGCTACATGTTGGGAAATGCCAATGTAGTCGGTGTATTTTAGCCATTAGCGACGACCAAAGAGTCTATTGGTAAAGATATATTGCCGGGCTCTCTTCATGAGACATCGTTTATGCAGGTACTGCGCAGGGTATGAACAGTGAAGGAAAACACATAAAATTGCAGCAACTACTGAACAGTTAGAATTCCCGTGGGTTTGGCTATAGATCTCAACGAGAATTTGAGCATGCCGCATTGCCGTTAGTTCATGTCCAGAGTTCTTTCTGGTTACCAGGTGTTAATGGCTTGATCGTTACCATTTGTCGGGATTTTAGCCAGGAATATTTTGCCAATGCTGGTGGAATACCGGTAAAGAGGGCTTTTTTTTTCGCGCTTTTCTTTTCTTTCTGGGGTTTAATTAATTTTTCGGAGAGCAGATACTATTTCGACCATATTTCCAAGATTAAATGCCGCTTTTTTGGAGAAAAATTCTGGGGAAAAGAGGTTTCTTTCGACGCTAGACCGGGGCACGCGGATGAAGTCACGCAATAACGAGACCTTTGCCGCGGGAAATTTTTTTTCACGGGTAGGTGCTACGACTCTGAGACGAGACGAAAATAAACTTCGACGAGAGCTAGCCCGTCGACATTGACTGGAAACGATGAATCGAACGTAGATCAAATCTCATGGGGGACTTCGGGGAGATTTCCTGCGGTCTTTTCCTTCGCTTTGACAATATTGCGTGCTGAACAAAAATGGCTTGTTGGTGTTGGCGTTGGATGGCCAGGATTCATCCACACGGCTGACTTGGCTCCACGACTCGCACAACGAACATGCGAAAGTTAAGCTATGACATCCCAAAAGGCATCTTCTGCAATATTTCTGCGATGATCGCTGACCTCAATTGGCATCTACCCAGTTTACGAGTTTTTCTGTTCTTAGCGTTCGGGCACCTTGAAACATGCAAAGACGGCAGGTTCCAAGCCTCTCATTCCCCGACTCGCAATTGAATACCTCTTGGAAGGAGCTGGAAGGAGAATGGGGCATTTCCGTTGTCGACGCACGGTGTTGCTATGAACGTGGACTTTGACACTAGCTGCATTTACCATATACGAATGGAATGTTTCTCCACCGACAATTCTGCTTTGACCTATTTGACATGACCGCCGGAGGCAGTGACAGCGATCCATCAGAACGGACTCGGATCGAAGTTCGTCTAGCTCCAGACTTATGATATTTGATATTTGATTAGAATGTCTAAGATGCCGCCATGACAGTTCATCGCGTTGGCCTCTCGCATAGAGGACATTCCAATTGGTTTGAAAGTAATGGCTTTGCCGCTAATAACCAAGACTCTAGACATTTAGGTATTAGGTTCGGGAGAAATTTAGCCTCCGCGATCCCAGTTTCAGTATTCAGTCCATCGGGAAGAGATTGGTGGTCATGGTAAATCGTTCTCCGTGCGAGCCAAAGCCTGAAACCGAACAAACAAAAAAGCCTTCCTCTACAGACACAGACAGCAGGACGACATCCCTCAGGGTCACGTCTACAACGCACTATCCTCAGCTGATTAACCAGCTAGGGTTTTATATTGTCGAGTTTTATTCCGCAATTGTCATAGCTGGTGCATTTGCATTTTCCATCTACGAACAGGATCAAAGCCCAAACCACCTTACGGGAAATGGAAAATGAACGCTGACAAGGTGTTGCCTCAGACTAATCAACACCCTTCCACGAAAAAAGCGAAACCCGGAGGTGGTCTGGACGTCCAGGGCACGGGAAAGACGAGGTTACAGTAATTACTGTAGCATAGCCACCTAATAATTATTTTCTTCCTAGCTTGACCCACGGCGATAATCAAATTGCCTATATTTGAACAAGGACGCATTTCGGAACGAAAATCCACACGCGATGTTGCAATATGTATCGTATCTTTTTGGTTTAAAATTACCAGAAGGCGATGGCGTGGGAATGAAATAATAAATATTATTTTTAGATGTTGGGACACCTTGGTTTTTATTTGGTTCGTCGGCGGGCAAAAAAGCTGCAGCGACCGAGTTGCTTGTCTTACGTTTACGTTACATACGCATGTATGCACTCAGATTTGACCAAGTATCTAAGCGAGATCCCGCGCGAGGATATTGATAGATATCTTATGATTTTCGACGCTATAGATGCCGATACAAACGGGCAGTGATAGTCATGTCACGATAACGGACGACGTAGACACATGCACCGTGGTATTGTACCTGAGGGTGGAAATGCCGAATTCAAAGACACGTCCACCTTTCTCTTGCCGAAATGGGTACGGAAAACAATTCTAATCCAACGACAAGGTTCTTAACCTTTTCGAGGTTATTCCTAGAGGATGTCCCCGGCAAAATAGAATAGATGACGGTGACTGGTGTATCACTTTCCCCGGGGAAGGCAAGACGTTCGTATAGTTGCCCCAGGGCCTAGGGCCTGTTGTCCTCGTCGAGACAAGACCCACCGACGCGAAGGGTCTCCAAAACGAAAACTCTTCTTTAGACTTGTTATGTTACAAAGTGTAAGAAATCCTGCGCGTTCGTGTGCTCAGGCGCCCCGGCGAGACCGCGATAGGCTTCCGAGCACGTTTCTTAAAAGAAGATTGAATAGTTTGGGTTCGAAGCGAGACCCCAAATTGTGGGTTCGACAGATTGATTGTTCATGGTTGTGGTTATCGACGGAAACTATTTCATTTGACACACTACCGGAGCAAAATTCTGAGCTGCCAGTCGTAAGCGTCCTGGTGTCACGTTTCTGTCAAAAGGAAAGATGGTTCCTGGGAAATTTACTAGACTTCAAGAGATTTTAAGCGAAGGCATCCACGGTCCGTCTATCTCGCATGGAGGTCTACGAGATAGGCAGGTCTTACACCTATCTCGTGGGCGGATTACAACGCAAGAATGGTCCCATATCTCATACGTAAACCGAACTTTGCCGGAAAGGCCAGGAACAGGAAGGGAGACCCCACGGAGTCGCTGGTTGGGGTCGAGATGGGGTGCACCCAAAGTTTCAACGACTGGGACTTAATAAACGGTCTCGACAGCTAACAGTCTATAGGTTGATCGTTATAATCCTGCGGATAATAGATAGTTTGGAACACGCCGATGCGCAGGCGGTATCCCGCGCTACCTCTATTATCATCAAGACAATATATGGTGTCTGCCTCAAACTCTTTTTAAAAGCGGTATGGTTTCTCCGGCACCACACACGCTCGCACATGACCGAAGTGAGGAATTATATTCGCCGACATGCACACAGGACGGCCTTGATAAAGTTCGATACGCGCCAGGGCATGCATGCAGGATAATCTCGCTCAGTCTTTCTCGAATGAGAACATGCGACAGTCACTCATACAGAGACACCGGTGCTCCAATCTGTGTCCACGGATTCGTGTATCTCATCCCACGCAAGGCATTTCCTAATTCTCTCGAAAGGTCGCAGCTTTTTCGCCGCAAATAAAGAAATTCCGAAAGAAGTGTTCCCATTCACGACCTTTGTTGATATTCGTAAACCAAAACAGCATGTGTAATAGAGATTGCTATCATCTCGCCTCGTGGCAAACGCACGATTCCAGCCCCTTGCAGGCTCAAAGGCACCAGTTACCAGAAACCCGAAACTCCACTTTTTACCACACACAACGCAGGCTGTAATTGTCGCACGACCGAAGACACGAACCTTTTAGATCCCCGAGATCGCAAAAGATTCTACAAATTGATCATGATGATGAAGCCCTCGGGCGCACGCTGTCTCGGTCTCTGGGTGTACATCCAAGCTCTGATCCTTCAAGTGAATCATGTACCCACCGTCACGGCGACAATTGTGGAAATACCTCTGAAGCCGGATATAATGGACTATTTCATACAGAATGAACTAGCCTTCATCAATATATCAAACCAGATCAACAAGTTGAGGAAGATCAGATCGGGAGAATGTCCCTCGGGGTATTCGGGTGACGGAACAACCATGGTTGGGCTTCCTGATTTCCACAAGTCTTTAACATACATACTTGGAAAAGTGAGTTTGGCCGTGGATGAGCTACGAACGGCGATCGACTTGACAAAGGATACTGTGATAGCCAATCCCTCCGAGTCAAGCCTCGCGCTGTCCCAATTCGGATTCGACGACATTGCAGGGGCAGAAGGGGCACTCGATACATTGAAAGGGTACCGTGATTACTATGAATCTGATCCTCAAGCGTTTGGAGATTTCTCGAACTGGTTGAGCTTGTTTCCGGACAAGACGTTCCCTCAAGGTTCCACAGGGTCAATTTTGCTACGTCTGTCATGGCGGATAGAAGGAGCTACCCGTAACGATTACGATTATGAGACGGGCAAGCTTACCGTTGATCTTGATCACCGACAAACCGTGATTGACTATTTTTCAGAAATGTTCGAGCGCACCGACTTTGGCATGCAGATGGCGCAGGAAGCTGCCGAGTGGAGCCAAAACAACCTGACATACAAGTTCAAGCAAATCGGAAGTGACGATTTCTCGCTATCTCTGGTCTTCAATGAAATGGAGCAATGGTTCAATTGCTGGCAAGTCCCGCTGAAAGTAATCGTATACACATTAGAGAACAAGCTCGGTCCGTTCCCAAGATGGGAGAGGGAAGATTGAACTTTTGGCCAATCACTACAGGTGCCGGTATCCAGGTGGTAGGGATCCACCGACACCGACACAGATGCATGTACACAGTATCATCTCTGGTTTACTAAGATACTCGATAGCTTACCATAACCACACACTCATTTATTATCAAAACGGTTGGACGTTTACGAAGCCCAATACATGTGATTTCGTTATCACATTCCTCGCTTTCGCTGCTCGCTTGATTGTGCTCTTCGACTGCATGCAGATACTCGATGCCTGAGTGTCCTGGTAATTTCCCGTCAACAGGAACAACGCATTGCATTATGCATAATATGCCAGCCAGGAACCAGAGCCGAACACCAGCTGGCCTATGGAATGGCTCCCACGCCCGCCCGCCCCACTTTCCATGCAACTCTGCCACCATGCTGGTTTGGTTAGCACAATCCGTGCAACAATAAGAGAGGCCCAGCCGCTGCACTGGGAAGATCCAATAAATGCGGGAATCGGCAAATTCTGGAAAACCCAGCCTTGTCACGTTCCAGGGCTTTTCTGGAGTTGCTCGTAAACTGAACATACAGGCTAATATTCTCCACAAAATACGATCGTTATTTCGTAGACACACCGGGGCGAAACCTCGGAGGGATAACACGAAGGGAAAAATCGAGAACTTCTAATCTATGCGGGAATTTTTTTAGTCTGTTGCACGAAAAAAGAATAATACCCACCATTACTTCGAGTCTATTAATATCGCGCACGAGATTTTATTCCTAGTGTGGTTAAAATTCTTCTTAATAGTGGCAAGAATAATACCAATACTATTGTCAGTTTAGTTTCGTCTCCGTTTCGGTGCAAGCTCTAGAATCTTCGAATGTCTCGAATCGAGAGCCAAGTGAGGATTTACTGACGACGCCAATGGCACTAAGCTTCGGCCCGGTCGCTGGTGATGGCTGCCGTCCCACTCAAGCCAGTTACCGCCGAAGTAAATATTTTTTGACAGCACCCGTCCGTTGATATTGGAACCGCATGTTGCAGCATCATGGAGAGACATGTGTTGAAATATTCACGTTCGAGACCCACCAACTGAGAGTGGGAGGTTGAAAGGGAAAGAGAAAAAAAAACCACCTCTTGCATAAGAGGCTTAACGGATACATATCTCTTTTCCGAACGAATCGTCGTCTCTAACGATTGCCGTTTCATTTCAAGGGACTTGCTTGTATGATCCTTTTAGACCGACGAATCATTAGGATTTGGCCCGCGGGGTAAACAAGGTATACCCTGATCGCTACTCTCGAGTTCAAAGCGTATGTGGGTAAAAATCGTGATACAACCTTGACGGAAACCCAGGCTTAGATTGATAGACCCCAGACTCTGTCTATCTTTTTTTTCTTCCCTTGCCCTAAACACGAGCTGGTTGATGCGGCCGGCAGGAAGAAAGAGCCTGGAGAAAAGGAAGAAAATAGACTCTGGGGTAAGCAAAATGCACGCTCTTGGATTCACTTGTGAAGGAAGAATATGGCATGATATTATCCACCGCAAAGGATTCTATTCGACGAAACATTCGAATGTCGAGAGGTGGTCAGAGCACACACTTGCCCGTTCTATCGAGATTGGATAATAGCCGGTTCGGCTCTTTGGCAGCTTGCAGGAAGTCAGGGCTCTGGCGGCACGGCGATCTCGGAGTATTGGGTGTTACCGCTGACGACATGATAAGTTCAGCCAATGAAGACTTTCCTTCTTTGGCTATAAACTCTTCCGGCGAATGGGCGTCGACGATAATTCGAATTCCAGATGTCGCTTGTGAGAGTTTCACATTTGTGGTAGATTGTTCTAGCAAATACTTTGTTAGTGTTGTTTTTGTTTCGTTTTTTGGGGGGTTTGCCTCGCCGGCTTACTGGAAGCGTGCCGTGCTTGCAGGAAGCGCAGTTTTCTTCTCTCGTTCCTGCAGCTCGCTCCCAAAACCCAGCGAATCAGTAATAAAGATGCCCATTATACAAACCATCGCTCGCTTGCCTCGCTATCGTCCAAACAAAAATCTTATTTTGTGACGGCACAGACTCGTGCAGAGATAGAGCGTGGGAATAATTAATGCAGGCCTTGGCCTGGGCGAATTTGCGAGCTGCAAAAGCTATCACAATCGAGCCCCCGGACCCGCCTCTGGGGGTCGAGCGAGAGCGTTCCATCGCAAAACTCGGGAGAGGAACCCGTTCCCCATCTGGTGCTTTTGCTGTTGTTCTTAGCTTCTCTTCTCTCTCTCAGAATGACTTCAGAATCCACTTGCTAATGATTTTTTTCAGGCACAAAAACGATTTCCTTGCCGGACCCATGTGGCCGGGTTTGATCCCTGTCCCAGCACCTTTCTCAGCAAAAATTGACCAGGACCCTTGAGTGTTAAACCTCGTACCTGAGCAAGAAACGGGAATAGTGTCTGCTTCAAAGCGAGAACAAATGGGCTTGGCATTTGCCTCCGCTGAATCCGCCCAGTCCCCACATCCTATTTCCCATCAATGAGAAACTCAGAATGTTGGAGCTTCTCTCGTGTGAACCAGTTGCCTTTCGAGAAGCCCGGTCGAAGGGTCCCAATTAATGTCGCTGGGACTGTGCGGGCTTTCTTCCCACATCCGCGGACACACCCAGCCCGCCCGTTCTAAACCGTTTCTGTAAAATATTAAGCGACTCTAAAGCTTTCATTTCACACATTTTTTCAGCAATTAAGATCTTTTTTGGATCACGGATATCGAATCTGATCCCATTTGTTCTGAGACAAAGCTATAGCGCTATAGGATGAAGGAACGAGGACCTGCCCCCCGAGCACCATTTCCAATAACATCTAATCGTGGGCCCATGATAGTTCGCTTTGATGAAAGTTGCATCCCGCCAAGACCTAGCGATCCAGCCACCCGGAACCTCGGATGACTTGAAATCGAGAGGGCTTGTAAAAATTTTCACCAATATGGGAAACTTGGGAAGGATCTCGGGAAAGTAAAATTTGGCGAGAATCCATTCACCATTGGGACCACCCGAGGATCAGGTAAAGATATTTTTGTGGCGGTTTCAATTTCAAACAATATTATCACGATCCCGGGACACGTTTCTGTGATTCATGGGAAGGGAACCAAAAAACGTGAACGGGTTGGAACGGGTGTGCCCGGTGTGATGTGATAAAAATCAATTTTCGGCCTCGGATATCAGATCTCAACAACTTCGGACGCATAACCGTGATGGGTATCTGTAAGAGATATGAGCCCGTCGGCACTGTAATGTGGATCAGGTTTCACCGCTCGTACTGAAGCTTTTTATTTTTTTTTTTCAGGCGGCTACAATCAGCAAGTCACTGTTGCACGGCGTTTCTCAGCACAATTTACAATTGTGACTTCCAAATGCCGTTTACTTGCCAATGATGTCCTGCGTATGTCCAAAGGCACAGCGAAAAAAAAAAAAAGCTCCCATCGCTAAAACGGATGTACGCTCCCGAAGGAGGTTGGTGGGTGTCGCCTATGGACCTGGTTAGGAAGGCACCGCAGCCAAATATCCGATGCAATTGGCCTAAACGTCGATGAGGCAGCCGTACGCTGGGCTTTGCCACTGCATGTGCATGTTTTCACAGGTCGGCGCACCCATGAGCTTGACGCACAATGAGCACAGACTAGAAGCATGATTTGATCGTCTGTGAGCCAGCGTCGAAAGAGAAAGCACAGTTTTTTTGTTCCCTTTCATGCACAATCACATGGGTCGTCGGCTGAAGCGTCTAAGCCAGAGCGGCGCTGGTGAGCTGTGAACACCATCGAAAGTGGAAGCTCTAGGCCGATACTGGTATGAATCTCCGAGTGGAAGCGCAGCCCGTTGAGAAGGCAGACAGCTGTCACTGCATGAAAGATCTCGGCTTGGGGTTTGTGTTGACACCTACTGTAGGCTAGCACCGGAATGAAAATTCTTGACCACTAGTTCACATTCGATGGACCGACACAATGCTTCGATATTCCCGTCACGTCTTTGGTATGTTGCGTCTTTGAGGTACTGGTACAAGCAAAGGCCAACATTGCTTAAAGTTTCTAAATTTGCAATCTGAAAGTCGAAATCCGATCATCCATCCCCGGGGAATCTGGTTTCAGGATCTCTCAAAGCAGATTCCAAGGCTAGCAAGTAAGCATCGATTCTTTGGAGGGCTTTGGGGAAAGCGTAGTCCCTAAGTTGACACGCCTATTACGTTCACTCTGCGGCACGGATAGCTTAGACCTTAGTTGGCTATCAACTGGAGTTTCACAGTGAGATTCGTGCATTGCATGGAGTAGATGGCATCACGGCTAGAAATCCTGTTATCCCGCATAAATCTCTTGACGATAAGGTCCCAAATTGCTATCGCATTCGGAACAAACTGTCAATCTGTCATGTCAGACGCATCGGAAGTTTAAAATACAATGTGAATCTAGAGATAGCCAAGGAGAGAACTTTGGCATCTGTTTTGTATCCGGCAATCTGGGAATCATCTGGGGAATGCTGTGTTTCATATTTTCTCACGATATCACGGTGAGCTTACACGTACATACATTTGGAATGCATTCCACTGCATACAGGCGCACTAATCCGTGCTGACGAGCACTAGTTACGTCAAGACCCTTTTTTATACTGTTCGTCCCTTGCTACCTAGTCAAACCGTGCATTTAGACTTGGGTTGAACAGGAACGGTTTCTGACAAAACCTTAGAATGCTGTGGGACAATAAGCTATTGTCTTTGAGGTTTGGCATTGCGTTGTTCCTTAAGGTTTCTCGAGCGGGCTTCCAAGAATGGTATATCCTGGGAGATGCCGCAGCGAAATTCAATTATGGGGGGGTCACTTTTTTTTTCTCTCGTGATGGCGGACAAACGGCCATCGGTACCTGGCGATATCCCAGACTTGTACCCTGCGATAGCGGGACGTCACAATGCACCAGCCTTCTGGTTCTGACAGATTGGACATTTGAATCGCATATGCAAGATGCAGCTGCGCACGCTTTTTGTTCAAATAGAAACAATCCCGTATACATTCTCTTCGATGTAGAATTTAGTGGTGGAGTTATCCGAAATATGTATACGGGCGGATTTCAAATGTTTCGGCTTGCGAGGCGTCGTTTCAGAAAAGAAAAAAAAAAGCATTTCTCACGTGGGATTATCGATGAGACGACTAGATATCGCCGAACATCGACGACTAGTGATTTGTGCAGAACCCAGGAGGGCCCATCTGGTCCGTCTGGTCAAAGAAGTCCCCGGGTACGGTGGAACACGGGACGGCTCTGGTTGACAACAATTGGGTACGATTGTCGTTTGATATTAGACAGGATCACTGTGTTTGCTTGTGGAAACTTTAACAGGATATATCAACAAGATATCAGATATGACCAAAAGTTCACAGTTTCTCAAGATTCCGGAAAGTCCTAGCGATAATATGGTATATGGAACGCGAAAGTATAATATTGCGCGATTGTTTTCTATCCCAAAGAGAGTCGCATTTCGGAGAGTTTAATGAGGTCACGTTGGCGATGTATAATTTATCATCGTTCAACAGGTACTTCCCCCGTTTCATCGATGTGGGGAATATATATACCGAAGCCGCTCGGTGGGTATATCATTACGGCTCACGATACCTTTTTGAGTTTTTGATAGCCGTGGAGAGTGTCAAAGAGACACCCGATGATACTCGATAAGAGCCGTAGATAATTAATATAGTTGAGGAAGAGATTGTATGATGCCGTTCCCACCTCGATTCTCCGGGGAAAGTAAACAGAGAAGAGATAGTTCGCAGGACCGACCAGCACTTATGCAATATGTTTGTTCTATGCTTCAATTGACGCTCGTCATTGACTAGTTGACATCATTGATTACGATGGACGGGCAACACGGGAATGTGATAATCGAAGCAAGCCGCACGAGACGTAAGTCTCTTGTGTGAAGAAGAAAGAAGAAGAAGAGAGGAAGTTTTTTCATCGCGCGGAGAATTTTGTACGCCAAAAATTTTTCGTGCGCGCGTTGAGTCTTGGCATTCACGTGGGGAACCTCAGCTCAACACAAGCCCGTCTCACCAGCACGCACCTAGAACCCTGTCCTCTGGTTCATTCGCGGGGCAACTTCAGACAACGTCAGCTCGATCCTTCAGGTTGAGGAGATATACACATGCATCGAGTCTAGTTTGCACTATTTGCGAAGGATATGCAGGTTAGTATGCTTAGCGGCTTGCCGGGCTCAGGATCGCCTCGATTATTGATAGCTAACATGTCGATATCACCGTCTTGAGTGGGATTTGCATCATTAAACGAATCATCGGGAGGGACCAGACGAAATGAATTTATGACAATCACATAGGATAGTCTTCAGCCGTCCCTAAACCACGAATGCTATAGTCTTTCACGATGCGCGGAAACAAGTTCGTGACGAGGCTCTTGTTTGGTGGGGCTTCTAGAACAATTCTGATTCGCAAAACGGTGACGATGGAATAAAGTGAAAACATGGAAGATGAAAAGGCAAACGAAGGAAGACGGGAAGATTATTCGGAAGCCTCGATATATGCAATCCTCCCAGGGCATCGCCTTCGGGCACCGGTGAGGCGAAGAAGCGGCAATTGCATATATCGACCATTCAGCTATCTGATATGCTGCGAGAGATCACACCCCCAACACCATCTTGGGCACTCGCGGGTTTTTCGTTAACCAACCAGGTCCGGAGTTGAAGCGCGCGTTTTGAGCAAGCAGGTGTGGGATCACGAGCGCACTGTAACAACGACGAAAGATTGGAGCAAACATTAATATTAGTTCTAAAACATCCCACGAGCGATTGTTCGCAATCGTAGACGACGGCTCTAAGACATGCATCTACGACTCGCCACATAGCGAATTGCGCGAGCCTGTGTATGTACGCTCTCTCGGCTTTTCAGATGTCTGCTCACACCGACCGCCAATGACCCTCCCGATCAAGCTTAAGCCTATGAGTTGCAAACCAAAGGTACCTTCTTTATCGATTGCTTTTCGGCTACTAATGAAAGCCACCACGATAAGGTACCTAAACTTCCGGATAGAAAGACCAGATATTTCGAAACCCTTCCAAGTTGTTATTGTTCCTGCGTTAGCTCGTTTTCCAGGCCCTCATCAAGAAGGTATGCAGGATGAGAAAACTTGGCCAATGGACATCCCGTGGTAGAAGAACAAGAAGAAAACATATACCCACTCATGCAGGAGCACGCATGGTTTGAGGATAGAAAGAGAGAAAGAGAGAGAAAAAACTCTTCTACTTGTGGGAAGCATGTGGCCTGGCTTTGACATCTACACAGACGCCTGGAACATAGCGGCTTTTTCGTCAAGACTTACCAAGAAGAGGGTGCCTTTGCCAGCGCCTGAAACCAAGGCAGAAGGGTGTTTAATGTGCGTCTGTTCGTTTCTCCATCGACGGCGTTCACATATGTACATCTGCGCGAGTGCGCAAAAGTACTTTTCTTCGTCGCTATTTTTTCCCATATGCTGGTGCAGCGCACACTTCCATCTACCTATGGGCGACGGACGTATTCTGCGACGGTCCAGCGCAGAGTTTGGTAAAAAATCGACGGTCCTCGGCAAAGGACGTCGTTCGGTCGGGTGCGCCGCAGAATTAAAACGTGTCCACCAGGCGGCGCTGATGGGAATTCTTCAACGTCACGCAGTCGAGACCAAGCCATGAGCAGCGGCAGCTCCTTCGCCTGAAGGAAAGTATCTAACCCGCAAAAACAACCTAGGCAAGAGGCGGGGATCACAGCATCTGCGTACAGACTAGCCAAACCGTAGTGAGCTATTCTTGGGCTTCACCAATTGTCGTAGACGGTCGGTTGCCCAAATCCAGTCTGGATCTCATGCTCAGGCGAACGAAAAGCCTTTCTCGACAAATCGCAGCGCATTGCAACTCTGGTAACCTTGCCTAGCAGCTTTGCGTCGACAAATCGGGGCATGCGGACCAAGTTTCGTAGACAGAATTTTAGCTGTTCCTCTTTCAAATTGGCCTGGTCTGCTTCTTTTTTCAGCTACTGGATTTGCTTTTCTCGGAGTGGCAGTGTGCAAAAGGTGATGTGAAGTGGAAAAAATGGTACCAATCATCCAGGTCGTACTTGTACCTTAGCATGTCGACGAGTAGCATGGTGAGGGTCCATGTGCCCACGGTGCTTAAAGCAGAGGGACAGTGTTCGGGTACCTGTGGGTCCCCCAGGCAAGAGGGGCAAATATCCTCAGAATATCCTCACAAATAACCTCCCTGGTTGGCTGCAGCCAGGGTACTCTCGAGCAACACAACCATTGCCATCACACTGCAGGCACGACCAACCTAACAAGTCGAACCAAGTCGAACCAAGTTGAACACCAATTTCACCGCTCTGGGAAGAGACTCGCGCCCCCTGTCGATACCTCGGTGGTCGAGCACATGCACCTTGGGCGACGAGGGTGCCAGGGACAGAGCAGGGTAGCGGTACTCTTGCACTTGGCCCAACTTTTCTTTTTTCTCCACTCTGTGGTTTCATTTCTTATTCCTTCGAGTCTCTTAATTGCCAGAGTGGATGCGCCTCTCACTAGTCCGAAGCCTGTTTTGAGTGGAGTAGGGTATAGGGACATTTCTTCTCTCTCACGTCCCCTTATTGCTTTTTCTTTCACCCTCGTATGCCGTGGGGGAATTTTCTCGGTTGCTGCTGATTGTGTGATCTTAGCGGCGCGTCGGCGCCCTGGGTGTCAACCACTAGCAGAATCCCGTTAGCTGCGAATTACGTCTCAGCCTGTGAGGACGGGGGAAGGATAGAGACGTCGTTGGCCCAGCCCGCAAGGTCTGTGTAATTTGCTTCTTTTCTGGCGGCCAGGTTCCTGTACCAAGATGTTGATTGGAACCCATCCATACCAAGTTGCTTCTGCGTGTGTGATCGGTCGAGTCAAATACCGGCCAATATCTCCATCCAAATTCTGAAGTTTCCACCTCCAGCTCTACCCACCGTCCTTCAGCGTAAGCGTTCAGCTTTCTTCTTGTCCTTAAAAGCAAGGGATATCACCGAGTACCGTCTACGTCGGTCCTTTGTTTTTTATTCTTCTACATGTTATAAATTTAATTTATATAATATAATCACCGTCTACTGTTTTCCACCACTCTCGTTTTATACACCCTCGGAAATCAGTCAGTGCTGTTCTTGCTTCAAAAAACACCATACCTTCCCTCTACCACCACCCTAAAAGAGCAAAGAGACTACATCGATACACTCTCATACACATTCCCTCAAATACCAACAAGCAATCTAATAGCGCGTATTCTTTCATCGTTTCTTTTCTGTCTTAATACGCACTCTTCCCTACAGCAAAGGTCACAGCGTTTCCGTCAGCTCTCGGGATTCAGAATCAACCTTTTTTGTTATACGAGAGCACATTCGTTTTAGCTTCCCGTCAAACAAGCCTCGAGTCCTTCCCTTACGGAAAGTAGCACAAAGCGAAGCAACAATTTGTTGATTAACAGCCATTCGATCCTTTGAGCAGGAGAGAGGAGCTTGTATACCTATACGACCGTATCACAAGTTCAAGGAAGTTGGATGGAAGAAACATTACCGCCAGTCTAAGAAAGACCATTAGAAATACCTCTTTTAATACGATCGCAATTGTCTGGATCTCCTCCGCTATTTTTGGATCCCGACATTACACTCATTCACTCCGACAATCAAAGGACCTAAGAATTCGATCGGTAACACCACAAGGGCCTCTTGGGATTCCGCCACTATTGTACAACCCGCACCAACATAGTAAAAGCCAATCTAAAATTTGCGGCCCACTCGCAAGCGAACACATTTTTACACGCCTTAATTACATCGACGACTCTGGAAGCCAATCAAGAGTCGGTGATATATCCGTCAGCGGTAAGTTTTTTTTGTTTGATGGTTACCTCGAGTATACAACACACACAACAAGATCCATTTTCTTCTTTCCTTTTGTCTCGTCTTTCCCGCAAAAGAATAAAAGAAAAATAAGATTCGAGTGACATGTGAGGAGGACAAGGAAGAAGTCCTCGGATATCGTGGTTGCGATATCTTAAAAAGATTCTTTCATCGACTTTCTTTCACATTCATGCCATGTTATGTCATGCCATGCGAGAAAGTGGTTTCCCCATGTCTCTCGTCTGCGCGGGAGAGGCCGATGATGAATCGAGAAGGCTCGATCTCCTCGTCCCTAGCATAGCCTGACCCGGGCTGGCTGGCCTTCGGAGACTTGTCGTCATGCACCACTAAATTGGGGCGAGTCCGCATATTTTGGTTGCTTCGCTTGTGGTTCCTCTTTCCTACTCTACCTCACGGGGCTACCGTACGGCGCAGAACAGTGGACCCTTCTCTCTTCCTGCGCATAAAACAGCGGGTGCATGAATTCAAATCAGTTCTGGGCCTGACGTACGTACGTGGTACTCGGCCGTACATACGATGCACCTGTCTGTCTGCTGTACCGATGCCTGTCTCTTGTTGAATCGTGCCCTCGAGGTCTACCTGCCTATAACGTCGAGTGCCATATACTGATCGGAGTGTTTCATCTACTCTTTAGGCATACGTTGCGTACGTCGGAAGGTTGCTTAAGACCTTTCGCCTCAGATACCGACATATCCGTACCTTTTTTGCTATTTAATAATATACATACATCTATTTAATCTTTAAAATGGACGCCGCTGGTTTCCTCTACTATTCTCCGGACCCCCAGGGCCGACAGCAGAAGCAGCATGGTCACCACGGACACTTCCTAGCCCAGCCGAATGCATACATCTCTGCTACTCCGCAGTTGCTTGCGCCAACTCCAATTCACTTTCCATCTCAGCTGGTTCTAGGTGGAAGAGGTGTTCCTCTTACCATTACGCCGTCGGCTTCTCCGTCTCTTATGGAGCCTTACGTTTCTGATATGTGCACCGAGTCTGCGACCACGGATCTTCTTTTCAACCCTGCAACCCCTCCTTTGACACACAGCGCCGTCAGCACTCCATCCATTCCTTATGCTATGCCTACTCCAATCAGCAACCACGGCTGGTCCTCTGATGAGCCGGTCATCGCCACTGTTTCTTTGTCAGACATTCACCTTCCAGGCACTCCAGCCGATTACTTTCCACGTAAGTTCTCTAATTGGTCTTCGTTACAATGTAAATTTCGTTTCTGATATTAACTGTCATATAGAGGGACTTGTTGCTCCGTCGATATTGAAGTCGAATGCCAGCCCACCACCCTCGATTTCGTTGAACGATATGCACTGCCCAGCTCTCTCTCCATGCTCTTCTCAAGACTCGTTCACCGAGTCCGGAGATGTTTGCTGCGATCCAAGAGCGCTCACAATTCAGTCCCCAACTCCAGTTGAAGTCAAGCCAGACATTGTCTTCCCACCAATGCCATCTCTCAGTGGTGATGATGACGAGTTCCTCTTTGGCGGCAATGTCGAGTCTTTCCTTCCACTTTCCTCCACTAGCAAGGCTGCTCCATACGTCGCTGGTGACTACAACGAGGAACTTTCGGACCTCGGTGATTCTGAGGATGACTTCATTCACAACTTCTCTGAATCCGTCTTCTCCAACAAGCGTATGAAGTATGAAGATGACTCTGAAAACGAGCAACTCCCAAGCCCACCTATGTCTACTTCTTCCTCCCGACAGGGCTCCGTTGTCCCAATCAAGTCCTTGAAGCGCAAGCTCAACAAGATCAAGAAGGAACAAACCCCAGAAGAGATGACTGAGGAACAAAGACTACGATCGTTCAAATTTGGTTCTATCGATAGCTCCGCCTGCTCGTCTCCGTGCTCTCCATCGTCTCCATGTGAGGATAAGCAAATGATTGGACATCCAATCAGCCCCAACGTTATCCGACGTGGTCGCAAGCAATCTTTGACTGAGGATCCTTCCAAGACCTTTGTCTGCCATCTCTGCACACGACGATTCAGACGACAGGAGCACTTGAAGAGACACTTCCGATCTCTCCACACTGAGGACAAGCCATTCTCTTGTGGCGAGTGCGGAAAGAAGTTCTCCCGAAGTGACAATCTCACACAGCACAGCCGCATCCACGGCACCGGTGCTGTTGTTCTTGGTGTTTTGACTGAAGGCGAGGTCCCAGTTCTGGGGTCGCAATTCAGTCCACTAGAAGAAGAAGTCGAATCACCCCAACCTTTGGGAATCATTGTTGTTGATTCGATGACCGCTGCCTCTGGTGACATCAAGAACCAGTCTTCGGAAGACAAGAAGTCTCGCAAGAAGAGAAAGAGGTCCGATGAGTAAATTGTTTGCTGTATCGTGTACCCTTTAACGATTATCATGACCAACATGCACACACACATACATCACGATCGACCATGACGGCTCATCTTTTGAAGACCAAACCATTTTTGCCTCCTTTAGCTTTTCGGGGAATTATACTTTCTGGGTGGTATCTGACTTTAGCTTTGCAAATCGGAGTAAAAGACTGCTTTTTCGTTTCTATCACGGCGTTACAGATCCAATAATTGGAGTATTGGGCAATGGAAAATTTGAACTTCTGCATATTTCGAAAAGAAACCAATTTTATAACTTATTTTCAGATTTTTTACACTTTTTTTTTTCTGTTTACTTCGCTTCGTTTTCATTTCATCTTCCTGTGAATATTTGTTCGATCTTTGTATATTCGATTCTTCGTGCAGGAGCGCATGATTTGAACTTTCTTCTACATTCTTCTGCCTCGTTGCTCTTTTAGCGACCTGGCCTATTTGATATTCAATTTCATCAACATTTTTTTCTTCTTTCACTTCTCGCAATCTCTCATAACTCTTTGTCTGCCTTGACTTTTCTTTTCTCTTCTATTTTCTATGACAACTAAATTACAATTTTGACTTCTCCACAATCTTGATTTGACTCTTTTCTCCGATGTAAACAGATGCTATAATTAAAATATCTTCAAAAGCGAATATGCGCGCCCCGTCTTTTCCAGCCGTAGAATTTTGCCTTGCAAGTAAGCCTAAGATTTCCGTGATCCGTCCATGATTCCAACGCAACAACCTATGTGCGCGGTGCCTTTCCACGGGTCATTTTCACATTCGCTTTGGTTAGACTGGCCCAATTAAACCGTTGAACCCTCGGATATCTCATTTGTGTAATCCTCAAACTTTTGGACCTGAACCTTAGCGAAGCCATGCTATTACTCTAGGAGCGAATCGGAAATCGCAAGCTTCCAAATAACCCTTGCAATTCTACCTCTTTCTGCTCGTCCCACCCTTGGTGCTGGGAGGATTGGGTTCTTAGCTGAAGTGAGCTGACGAAACTTCAAGGGCCATGTTTTTTTTGACTTTTGCAGCTGTTATCACCCATGATCATAATGAACTTCCATCGCTGCGCGCGAGCGTAATGCAGGAAAACTTTCCTATCGGGCGGGTTCTAGGCTGCAGACTAACTATTCAAAGCCCAAAGTCTTGGGTTTTACTTTACAAATATTTTGCAAATTTTTTTAGTTTTACTCTTATTCTTTAGAGGGAAGTTCGGTTGCCTTCATGCAGGTCTGAAACTCCATCGTTCCCCCATTGATAGAGGGCTTTTTCGAGGCGACACCTATAGAAGCAAAATCGTCGGCCAGGGTTTGGGGGGTTTATCAGAAAGAGCATTTGTCCATTTCTGGGTTTGAAGGAGCAAATCGTTTCCTCGGAATCGCACCACACCGCATTATCAACTTGCCGAATGCATTATCAACTGAAGGTGCATGGTGTTTATCTCGGCCTCCTGCTCGTTCTGCCTCTTGCTATCCTTCATAGCCTCACATTTATGAATATTTGCCATTTTTGGAGCTGGCGAGGGGGACCCTTTCGTGGTCGCCGAAGGTGAACTACCGCGAACCCTCAATTCCCTTCCGTTTCGCCCGCGGTATTGGTTTCTGGGTCGGGTCACCCCCAAGCTTTTCAACCCATTTCCCACATCGAGGGCGCCCCACTGCCCTCCACTCTTTCTGCTTCACGAGTTTCCAATCTAGTCTCGAAAAGAACGGGCTTCCAAGAAGCAAAAAAAGCTCGGTGGGAAAATTGGACTCCACGAGCGTTATATTTCCAATACAACGAAATTTTAGAACGTGTTATCCACTTTACCTGCCTGTTCCCAAGAGAGATACGCAAAAAAGTAAAATACAAAAAAGTGGTGGTTATTAAGGAAGCAGGCGATATCCACGTTATTGCAGCGCCGAAGCCGAAAGCGGTCAACCAGATGCGAGAAGAGGCAAGTCGAAGCCCGCCGGTTCCTGCGGGTAAGATGAGTATATGTCATCGAAAGCCCGGGGAAATCTGCGTAGATGAGACGAGAGCTGTCACCGCATGATAGATGGCTCTTTTCTTCTCGGATTAGTCCAGACGGTTCTTCACCACATCGCCATATGCCTAAAACCTCTCTCGGTCGCGAATCACAATTTTCGGTCGCCCTGCAGAGGGCCGATCCTTGGGAAGTATCACAGCCGCGATTTTGTATCGAACAAATCACCTTGACGATATCCACTTCCCGGCGTCCCATCCGGCGCTGCGAAGTGACTGACCAGTTTCAAAAGGCAAAGGCCGTGCCATCCCACTATATTATCACTTTGATATATACCACTATAGGTATGCCCTGCAAAATGAAATCCTCTCTAGCTCCATTATTAGTACATATTTTTGCAACATCCCCACAACACAATTTTATGACAGTATTATTATGGTGGGATGGGACCCTCTCTCTTCCACTAGCTTGCCCCCACTCGGGTCGTTTCTTTCTCGTCTCTCACGATTATTATCCTCAGAAACCCCGGCTCGCCCCACAGACTCTCTTCTGCTGGATTCGAGCCCTCCAATCTTTGCCCCTTCTCCGTACCCAGTCGCGCCAATCGGGATAGGTTCACTCGCTTTAGCTTCGCTCGCTCCTGCAGCGAGGAGATCCCAGAAAACCACCATCGTTGAAACTCAGCAAGGATCATCCTTTCGGGTCTCATATTTTGGAACCCTATTATTATCGTGATGGGCAATAGAACACTTGGGACATCTTAAGATTGCATCGGTAAAGCGACAATTTTGTCGTAACATTAGCAGAACCTCCCTTGCTAGCTCCTCTTTACTAAGCTTAATAGAAGCAACGGTGAAGTATAAGCTTGTTATAAGCTACCCAAGAGCTTTGTTTTCTACTTAGCGGGCCCACTACATGGAGAATAGCGGTCTACAGGATTTGCAAAAGACGTTATAAGAAGACGTGATAAGATATATAGGTCTTGTGCTCGGGTTTTCACTCGTACGATTGGAGACATCGACACGCGTGATATGTTGGTATCGGTATGACCGTGCTAACTTCTCGCTAATTTTATATGAACAGAAATAAGGGAAGGAAGCTAGTCTTGCCACAGAGAAAGGAACTTCTATATCCCAGATCTGACAGTTTGATATATCGCTATTGTGCCTAACTTCGACGGAGCTTAACACGAAAGAACGCGAAAGGCGTAGTATTAAGATCCTAAACACGCATAAGTAGCAAAACGAAAGCAAGGCTAGCATTAATGCACTGTTGACGTTTCCTTCTAACTCGCCAAAAGGAAACTCCGTCGAAAAAAGAATTGTATCCATCCAGCCAGGAAAAAAAAAGATTAGTGGAGACATGGGGTTTCGAACCCCAGACCTTCTGCACGTATGATTCTCTCAGAGAGAGTATGCAAAGCAGACGCGCTACCACTGCGCCATATCCCCAACTGATGACGCTCCTCTCCAGAAATGTTCTTATGAAACTTCCAGCAGCCAGAACCCAGTTTTGGAGCTGTTTGGGATCAACGCACACGCTTTGGGTTTCCCGCCAAGGAAGATGTGTTGTGACGATGATGCTCTAGCCAGGTCTATCAATTATCAGACCACATCATCGGACTAGCCAGCATGTGTATCCTTGCTAACAATTGTTCGTTCATTTCAGACCTTGACCTTGTTGACCGTTTTTTTTTAGCTTCTATAACGTCTATGATGTATAATAGAGGATAGAGTTTACCACATTGCATTTCAATTCAAATCGATGGAGCGCCCGTGCGGCCGAGACCAAACCGGTTTATAAGTCCTTATATCGAGCATTCTGGGCAAATTATTAGTGCATCTCGGAACATCATGGCTGATCCGTGACGCTGGGTTCAAGGCCTCTAAGGAGAGAATGAAAGATGGGCGTTACATTTGGTGGCTTGATTAGACCATGGAGTCATGATGTCCGGATCGCGACAGGCGGAGAAGGGTAGAGGTTTGCGAACCGTTAACCGCTTGTTCCGTGCCTTGGAGCCACTTCACCATATATCTAGTTACCTAGTGTCGATTCTGTGCCGTCCCTACGACTAGATTTTACACTACTGTATTTGGTGGGTTTTAGTGCTAACAGGGCATAGTCGCGGTGAGATGTATCGATACATCTCACGGTGGCTAGGTCTAGATTCCCGTGCAGATGGCGGTGATAGTCGGTTTCAAAGATGATGAGAGGGAATTATAACTCCCTTTGACCATAATACGGTAAGGATCTGGTCACATTTGAGGCTTACTTTCAGGGCGGAATGTGAGATGTTGTCCCTGCATTTCGTTTCCCTCACGTCGGTATACCTTTTAGCTCGAGAATCGCCAACGGTTATATGTGGTGGCGTTATAGGGCTTTTATCCCTATGATTCGTTGTAACAGAGGGGTCCCAAGGGATACTCCTTGTTCCCGACTGTTTTTTTGTAACGTTCTGTCCGAATCTCAACGGTGGTACTTTTCGCACGAACAGGATTGTAGTCTTCTGCGACTTTAGTTAGTTTTGTCGCCCTTGAAATTGCCGCGACGCGATGGGTGGTTTTGCGACTAGTAAACACCCGCTAAAAATCAATTAAGTCTAGACTCTCTATCGCATTCTCACGGCTGATCTACGGGACCCTTGCTGTTATTACCGGCCGGGTGTATAGCAAACCGGATCGGTCCTGTCTCTGGAAAGGTCCGCCGTTTGATCGCGGCCGGAATGCATAGCTAGAGTCAAGCACACAGTGGTTACCATCGTGTACAAGTGTGGAAGTACCTCAAGCCGTCGACGCCGACGCGGAGCGCAAAGGGACTAAAAATTTAGAGTGAAGTCATCTAGGCATCTGCACGTCTACACAGATGGTCTCGGTGCAGATATAAAATTTGGTGTGTTTAAAAGCAAATCTAGAACCGTCATTGATCGGGGCTTGACGACTATTTCTCCGTGCCACAGTGGCAGAGTATGCGAAGATCACGGTGTGACCACGAATCAAACTGCGCTGGCTGCGCCGGCGGCTTATGGTATTTATATTTTTGTAAACCCCACAGCGCGTTCGATTTACAAGTATCAAGCGGGACGGTGGTACCCGTCTATCTTAAAAGGCATCAAATGACGGAGTTTTCGTGCCGTCTGCAGCGACGGTGCGTTCGAAGACTGATGGTTTAATTAGAAGAGTTGATCAATGCGCATGCGTGAACACGTGTGAGGAGAACCAGCCGGAGTTTACCACCGGACAACGCAAATACTGGCGTGGTATTTTCTTGTTCTGTGTCTATTTTCTTCAATTCTTATTTCCTTTGCATGCATTATGCGTCACATGTGTGTGTCGATTCTTTCTTTTTCAAGCTCGTAACAGTTCTATATACGGTGTACGGTGCTCTGCGGCTTTCAGATGACTTCTAAAAACAATACCTCGTTCTCGTATACTCCGGCGGTGCTCCTCTTCGTGCAGCATTCTTAGAGGTCACGTCCTGGTAGGCACCGCCTTCGTAGCCCGTCTCTTGTATATCGCGAACATTATCGGCATGATAACAGCTAGCCACGGGCTGTGCAGCAGGCCGGCGGGTCAAGTGGAAAATTGTAAATCCCGACTCCGATACTGGCTCACGGAGTGCGAATTTATACATTCCAGATTCGGCGCGACCGGGATATCGGACGAGCAAGAACGATGCTGTGCGTCCAGGTAACACAAGCACGTATCTTGTAATGATTGAATGTCTCCACCAATCTTCGAAGTTGTCTCGAAATATCTTTAAAGGGTGCATCTAAGTAGGGCAACTGGGGAGTTGCCCTACCCAATATCATTGCACTGACCGCTTCAAGTATTCTACTCATACATGATGTCTGAACAAGAATATTGTAAGATTAGCATTGGATAGATAGTAAGGCTGATAGCAGCTCCCTGCTCTTTAAGAGCGTGTTTAAACGTATCACATGGCAGAAACCAAGAGGGAATCTAGGGCTTGTTGCGCTGACATGGTAATGATGAGAGCGCGATGAGGGAATTCATGCCTGCAGACGTCTACCCAAACCCTCTATGCGCTGCTTTTTAGAAGATAGTGTACTTGGTCCCTAGACTTTGATAAATCATTCTCTTTCAAAACGATCTATACTTTCCTCGTGTCTCTAGTCATCTTTCAATATCATCATTTGAGATCTCGTTCATTTTGCCAAAGCTTGTTATGTTAGCTCCGGTTTGCTGAAGCTCTATACAAATACTTTTGAAGGTAAATCCAATACTTAGCCAAGTTTGTTCAAAGGCTATGTGAAAGAAAGCTGACTCGAATAAAGTATGCATCCGTGGATGGATTCGTCGATGTTTCGACCCTATCGACGGCGGTATCGCTCTGGGAGTGAAGAGGAGAGAAGGGCCATCAATATACAGCTCTCCGGTTTATATACGAATCAAAGAGCTGGGATTCCCTGGGAAGCTAGCCGGAGAAGTACTGATTTTAGCCCGGGATCTATGGCAATCGGTACTGATACTATATTCTACAATTTGAATCGAAGGGATCCAACTTATCGCGGTCCAAGAACGAATGATTGGTATACGGGTTCTGGGTCATTCCCTCCTCCACGGAGACTCTCACGCCTCCTGCCTCCGGTATATCATTACATGGGAAGCGAGACACAATTCAACATGACATCGAGGTTTTTTGGTGGTGCTCCACAGAGTGGTGTTATATTCCACCCAAACAGCTGGCCAGCCGAGAGAACCAACAGGCACGGGAGCGTGCTGCTACCGCCCCATGGACAAAGCCGTAACTGGTCCAGCGCTCCTACAGGCGCGTCTAGGCCAAACCATCAACGTTCTCCCATCAACCATCGCGTTCATTCGCTTCTCCACACCACCGACACACTCTCTCACGTCTCATATCAACCCAATATGGGGATGCTACGAACATTAGGTACGGGCAGAACATCCGAATCAAATGATCCGGAGGCATCTGCTTCTGCGTCTCTTGATTCTTCAGCGGCCCCGGCAATCGTTAGAGACGATTCGGATTCTATCGATTCACTGCTGAACAATACACCGGAGTTCCCTGGCGATATTCCAGAAGCTACACCCTCACCTCCACCAGCCAAGTCAACCGAAAAGACTGGTACTCTAGATATCGCGAACACGGAAGAGGATGCCCAAAAGAAGGACCAGACTGTGGCAGCCTCGGAAGCAGCTCCAGAGCCAAGCGTTCAGGTCACCACTGGAAACATTCTTATTGACGAACTTGTCCATACGAAAGCTGAAGATTCTTCTTCTAAAACTACTGTTGCTGTCATAGAGAAGATCAAAGCTATCACTCTAAACAAGACCGTTCCGCCATCATCTCAGATCCCAACCGATGTCGAAGGCATAGACGGAGCCCCAAATGCTAAATCGCCAGCTCATAATCAACCAAAAAGAAGCCAGCAATCTAGGTCTGGCCAGTCTGAAAGCAAAGTGCAAAGCGCTAAGCAGCCAAATGCAGATTCCAACAAACCAACAAAGAGTGGAGAGCGAGTTGGCCAAGCTAAGAACTCCAACAGCTCAGGGAGGAAGCATAGTAAGAATACAAAACATACAAAGAGTAGCTCTCATAGTTTTAATAGAGTGAATAGAAGTGACGCGAATACTCCAGGGTATGTTGATCTCCTCCATCTGAGCTAGCAGGAAGTCTTACTTTGATAAATCTAGAAACCCCCAGGCTAGAGGCCAGGCGGGCGAATCTAGAGATTCCAATAATGTTACAGATAAGGGCGCATCTGAAGATGTTAAACCAGTGCCGCGTCGGCTAAACTCAGATAGTTCAGGCAAACGACGGAGAAACAATGCGAGCATCACCTCTCTCTCCGGGATTCTTCAAAAAGTAGTTTCTCAGGATGATTCAGGTACTGGCTTGCCTCCGGTGCCCCCAACATCGTTGAGAACCAAGCCGCTTGTAACGCAACCCCCGAGTATCACCCGTCGACCCTCTGATTGTTCCACAGGCTATCACCAGTTCCGTCCTACAGAGCTGTCAAGAGGCGCAAGTTTTGAGCGAGGTAGAGTTGATGCTCCAAACAAATTTGGCTTTCAGCCGGGTAAGCAAGGAGGGCATGGAAATCCAGGCGTAGCTCGGCCCTACTATCCACCATCTCTGCCCGGTATCAACCAGCAGACTCATGCCCAACAACCGCAGAAAGCCTATCCTACATACCATTCCACATACCATTCTACAAATACAACCCAACAGACAAATCAGAGTCAGGCTGTCTATAACCAAGTGCAATATCCTAATTTTCGACAGCTCGGCCCACACCAAGTTCCACAGCCTGTTACTCTCCAAGCCCGCCAATTCCACCAGAACTTTCAAGGGCCGATTGGGAGAGGTTATGGAGCCAGTGCTGGTATTACTACCGGATATGGGGGTCACAAAAGCTTCATACAGCCAGCCACACATAATTATCATGCTGGGTTCAATCTTCAACAGCAACAACAATACCAACAACCTCAGGCTCAATCTCAGGCTCAACCTCAACCTCAACCTCAACCACAGGCTCAAAATCAACCTCAAGCTCTAGGTCCGTACCCACAAGCTCCGCAAACCGCCCCTCCAACACCACAGCGTCATGCCAGATATACGGCGAATCAGAATCCCCAAACCGGAACTTCGTATAATCGGGTCACGGGTACGGGTACTGGTGGGCATACTAGGAATAGTAGCACTGGATATCCCCTTGGTCATATGAGAAGCAGCAGTATTCAGAGTCGATCCCATCAAGAAGATGGGGGTCCACGGAAATCGAATATTGTCCAGCAAGAAAAATACCAACGCCGACCCCCTTCTCCGCCTCCCATCGTCAAGATATCTGTTCGGGATGGGAAACTCCTTTGGCCTGTTGGTCCATTTTGCACAATAAAGACGTGGGATCTCATACCTATCGAACTAGAGAGTGAGACTTTTGTCAACGTCCTCTGCACCAGTGTTGGTATCCTTAAGCTTCCTTTCTCTGTACCTTTTCTTCGAAAGTTGAGAGCTATATTTCCTCCAAAGCACGGCGATCATATCATAACTTTCCCGACCATGTTAGCTGACCATCAAAAGGAGATGGGCCCCTACTGGGAGCGATGTTATTATGTTCAAAGATTCTTGCGAAAATACTCGATAGTGTTGGGCTGCAAGCCGTTCAGCGAAATCCCCAAGAACGAATGGCATAGAGTTGAAATTCTACTTGGAAGCGATAATAATAGAGGAGGAAATTACAACATATACCTCAGTCAGCCAGACGATAAACGCTTGCTTTTTAGGTGCGTCGAGCAAAAAATGGATGAGAACGACAATGAACCAAAGGCAACTTTCTTTGTTACAGTTCACCAGACTGGCGTTAATGAGGTTCAATACTCTGACCCAACCACTCGTGACCCGGATATTCCTCTCCCCCCACTTGATGGCAGTCAAGATCCTCGAACTACTCCACAGTTCAAATATAATCTTCCTCACTATCTCTGCCTGAATGAGAGTCGAGGGGTCACCACTGATGGATTCACTTGCATTGGCATTCCAGCCAGGCGTCTCAACTTTCATCCCTTTGGAGAGAAAAACTTTGATTCACTCTGGTACTCCATGGCGCATTTGCAAGAATTGGTTTGTGCCGATGATTCCAAGACCGTGGAGGAGATAAAACCGCTCATGCATCCTGATACCTTCCTTAGCAGGAAAGGGTTCTTGGAAGAATTTGAGAAGAGGGTTGTTTTGATGAAGGGTATTCATGGGAAATTCACGGACCATGATGATGTTCTCAAGAGAAACTTTCGTGTTTATGCCGACTTGAAACATCCTCCTCAGAACATATTACGTTCGCTCAGGTTTGATCATTTGCAGAAGGATAAGGGACAGAAAACAGAGGCAGAGTCTTAAATGTTGTTTGAGCTAAATCAAAAAATAACATAGAAAGATATCTGCACTTATGATATGCTGCCATTGATGTAACTAGCAGCGAAAGAAATAGTGAATGAAATTACATTAAATTTATCCTTTTGTCCCACAAATTTACGCTGTCTAGAGAATCTGAGGAGGTAGGCCGACGGGATATTGCATTTTCGTGCATCGGATATGTCCACACAGTGACTTTCCAACAGTCTCAACTCATAGATGGCTATTCCTCCGGGGCGCCTCATATATATGACGACCCCCTGGAGTAAGTCGCAAATAACTATATAGCCTTTTCTTCTCAGGCACGGGCAAGCCACAAGATACTGATCATTCTACCATGTTCGGAATAAAGACGGGAACCAACGGCTTAAAATATATGTTTTCGCCACCTTGAACTTATTTCAACTGTATCGTATGTGGCAAGGGAAATACAAAACCTTCGGATACAATATTCCGCTGGCCTACCCGCCTTCTCTAGTGGCTAAGTTTCATTTTGTAATTATGAAAGATTACGTTGACCTGATATTGATATACCTTGGCGTCTGCAACTTAGCGAAGACCGTTAGAAGATTCTATTTGAACATCCTTTCTCTCGCTCATCTGCTGATATTGTCAATGCCCTGCCCGGGTAAATGGTGGATATATGCATTAATATAATGTGATACCGACGTAGCGGAAGAGATGGTGGGCGGTCGATTAAATGCGGCTATGGATGGGTTTCTGGGGTTATTATAGGCAGGAGCCGACGGGTAAGAGTCGCAAGATTGTTCTCTGTGGCGGGTATTACCGGAGAATAACGTCTTCGGGATTATGAGAAGGTAAAGAGGCTCATATCTCTGCTCTGCTTATTCGACTATCGTAAGGGCTAATTAATCTCTATCATGTGGTCTTTCGACTTTTGCCCGTCTTTGAAGCTTCCAGCTAGAATATCCTTCTTGAGAACGCTTATAATAGGATTATAAAAATATCATTATATATAATGATATTCTCTTATCAAGGACATAAGTTTTAATAGTAACCCTACGAAGAGATCTAACAGCATTTACAATATAACGATTCTATAGGGAGTATCTACATCGACATCCCCGCAAAAGGGTGTTTCATTTGAAAAGAAATCCGGGGAAAGAGAAGAAAGAGCCCGTCTTGCTGCGTCGTGGGTGGCGCATATGCATCTTGCAGTTGCGAAAAACTGGGGACCCCAAGTGGATGGCATGGTATGACCTGCATCATTTCAGAGTCGCCTTCTGTATGGTTGCAGAACGAACGAGCTCGAATATGACGCTTGAGCAGATAAAAAAAAAGCTTCCAAGATACCAAGACCTAAAAGTTTCCGAGCTGGCCGACGGGATTTTAAAAATCGAGATATAATCGTTTCGAGCTCCGACGTGAAAATGGTTTAGGCTAAAATCTCAAGGGCTAGAAGAGACTCGACTGTGGCATGTGGAGAAAATGTCGTGGAGACGGTGAGCTAATATATAACGTATTAAAACAGGATCTTTTAGCAATGATCTCCATTTGAGATATCCTCATGAGAAGGGAAGTGGGTATTTCCATACTAAAAAACAGGGGGATTGTGGGTGTCACTCGCTAGGTATCGTCTACCGGTTGTACTAACACGTGTATTACCTGCCGCGCATACTTGATTTGGGGTCAATTTGAAGGCGGATATACCAAGAAATCACATCCTATGCAGCCTGCCTCAAACTGATGGTTCGTCTGATAATACGTATTTACCCGCTCTAGAATAGCCTTCAAAGGCCTTTAAGCGCCAAGCCAAATCTCCAAGCGCCAAGAACCATGGCACTTTATCCGAGCTCAAATGTTGACGAGTGAGATGGGAGAGTGTGCCTTGTTACTTTACAATTGTCGTAGATTTTCCTCTTGGGTATTTAAATATTTGGCTAAATGCGGACCTTTTTTCGTTTCCGTTATAAAGAAAAATGGGATCCTGCAAGTATGGGGATCTTTTTTCCTTGGTCTGGGGTACGGTAAGTACCCCGCTACCCCGACGCTTGACGCCGTGGTTTGGATCATTCCTCGTGAGTGATCTGATGCAGAAGTTTTGCCCGCTTGGCGTGATGGACCTGAAACGTGCATTTGATATTGTCTATTATAGCTAGTTTTGACGAGGTTATTGTAAATGTAAAGGCTCGAGTGTCGGTGCACGTTTGCGCTCGGATCTGTGATATCGATGCTTTTCTTGAAGTCACAAACGCATTGCCGAGGCAAATTTAATAAGTATCCTATACCTCAGCTTGCCTTGGGCGTTCTACGGCTTAAAAGGTCAAATCAAATGATTCGGCAGGTCACAATGTTGGTATGCTTCATGGGGGTAGCCACCCAGATCTGGAGATAGATCCCTGCACAGTCACGTTAATCAGGAAAAACGGCTATCGAACCGTGATTATTTTTGGTGGCTCTCCCCTAATGTATTAAAGTGCCAGGCATTTGAACCCGTTCATCGTTTGGGAAGAGGGTTTCAGCGACTATTACGGATATGCCCTACTATTATATTAGCTACCTCTTATATATTTATCCAAATTATCCATAGTTGCCCAAAGGAACGTGCTCGGCTTGTACCATGGCATGGCATTGGAAGCCTACCACATCGACTCGCCACAATGCATCGGAATGCAGATAATCGCATCCCGAGAAATGATTTGACCGGCTCGGTGAAAGGACAATTTTGCCGTAAGCGAGAAGGAATTATGAAAATGACTTGAAGAACTATTACTTCGGTTTGCAAAAGTAGGTCGAGGGTGTATAAAAGCAGACGGATTCGCACTCTGCATATGGGGTCTTCTCGTAACCGCATTTACAGATCAGCTAATCAATCATCACGACAATTAAAGATTTCTTCGTGACGTATTGACATAGGATCAATATGGTTTCTTTCTCCACCATCATTGCGGCTAGTTCCGCCATCATCGGTGCTCTAGCAGCGCCTGCTCCTGTGACTCCATGGGATAGGTCTATCTTCCCCCGTGCTGGAACTCCAAGCTCGACTGGTACCAATAACGGATACTACTACTCTTGGTGGACGGACGGTGGCTCTCAAGTCACATATACCAACCTTGCCGGTGGCGCATACAGCGTTGTCTGGCAATCCGGTGGCAACTTTGTCGGTGGAAAGGGATGGAGACCAGGTGGCCGCAAGTAAGCAGAATCATATCTGATAGCAGCATCTCGAGAATCATTAACAAGAATCATAGGAATGTTGGATACTCTGGCTCATATAATCCCAATGGAAATTCTTACCTCGCTCTCTACGGCTGGACTAAGAACCCATTGATTGAGTACTATATTGTCGAGAACTATGGTACCTACAACCCAGGTTCGGGAGGTACCAAGAAGGGAACAATCACTGTTGACGGTGGCACATACGACGTTTACACCAGCCAACGTGTGAACCAACCATCCATTGAAGGCACCTCAACCTTCATGCAATTCTGGTCTGTCCGCCAGAGCAAGCGAAGCAGCGGTACCATCAATGTCGGTGCCCACTTCGATGCGTGGAAGAACTTTGGAATGCAGATGGGAACCACCTTCGATTACATGATCATGGCCACCGAGGGTTATTTCAGCAGTGGTTCTGCTACGATCACTGTCAGCGAAGTCAATAGCAACCAGCCAACCACTCCTCCAGCCACCTCTAGAACTACCACTCCAGGAGGAAGTCAGCCAACCACTACTGCAGGTGGCAACAACGGCAGCTGCTCTTCCAAATGGGGACAGTGCGGTGGAATCGGCTGGACTGGTCCCACATGTTGCCAGTCTGGCAGCACTTGCCAAGCTGGCAATGCTTATTACTCCCAGTGCTTGTAAACGAGTATCTGAGAGGAGGGTTGAAGTGAAGACGGTATTTTGGAGCCTGCCTATTCCTAAGTCGCGGCTTAGCAAGTCTAGCGTCCCTCTGCGAGGACGAAATCCAATAGCCTTACCTGTAAATATATTAAATTACGCTTGATGCATGTACATAGCGTTGAAAATTGAAATTGCAATGCACATTTCGAGTCCTTAACTGACAGCTTCTTTCTCGAGGTCTGTTTCGTGAAGTTGACCTTTTTATATGACCGTAGCACGGCAACACAGTTTACTCACAAACTACCACAAACTGCCCTCCCACCGCAATCTCAACATCGAAAAGCACCATCTCTTTTCAAGTTCACCAATCACCTCTGTTTCCCATCCAAAACCGAATGACAATGCTGTCAGGCCACATAGAGGTATCACTCTCGGTTTTCCTATCATCTCGATAACGTTTTTAGTCTCTGCGAGCTCACTGAAATTGTCTACACTGCTTCAATCTACACACACCCTCCGCATCGCTGCAGCAACGGCACCATACGGTTCACCAAGCTGGTAAAATATGGCGAAATCCAAGAAGAAAGCTAGCAACGACCAGGGTGCAGAAGAGGCTCCTAGCCAAGCTACGCCTCCGCTACAGATCCAGAGCCCATGTCCATTCAGACCTCTCCCAGTGGATACAGGCGTACGGTTTCCAGTCCATCTCTTAGCCGATGGCTCGAGATATTCGCCGTCACCATACTTCGTCTCTATGGAGTCAGTTCCCTCGACTATGCCTGCCGAAGAAGCATATACAAGCTATGAGAGTTATCATCACGGCTATGCGGCTCCGATGAATGTTCCTGATCCTGTCGTGCACGATGAGCTTTTTCGGGGTTACACACCTGCTTCCGTTGCCCAAGAGCAAACGCAAAGGGTACCCGCAGGACCATCCAATCAAGCCAACTACCCCATGTTCACGCAGGAAGGTCCCCTGGACACCTTTACCCAGTCATTTCAGCAACAACTTCCACAGGAATATCAGTATATGGGTGACCTCAGATCAGACGTCTCAATGCAAAGAGAGCATTGGGTCGCTCAAGCAGGGTACTATCCATCTGAAAGTTCGATATATGAGTCGCAATATGGCTCGACTGGCTGGGAATCAGTATCTGATTTCGATGATCGAAGCGTGAGAGGTAGTCATAGCGACGGTTTTGTCTTCTCGTCTGAGAATGATAACCCGTTCCTGGGGACTCGTGGCAAGGCGAGATCGGATACCGAAGGGGGGATCAGGAATCTTTATCGGGGCCCTTCGGCAGCTGCAGCTGGGATTCCATCGAGTTTTACGAGAAGGCTTCAAGCGGAGGCTGCAGCATTTCAATTTCCTGGAACTAGCCACCTCGAGGAAGAAACTCGGTTTATCCCATCTATTTTGCCGTCTAGAGTGGAGGTCGATAACCCTCCCATGTCGCATAATGACAGACCAGCGGGGGATACTGAGAGAACACCGACTAAGAGCGTCAAGTCTGAGAGTAGTCGAAGTAAATTCTGGGAATATTCGGCTCGCCCATCGACATCGCATGGTCCTATGACTGGGAAATCGAAGCAGAGGGATCGAGATTCCGACAAACTGGAAACTAAGAGCGTTTCGGAGGCCGAACTGGCCAAAGAGCCTGTAGCTCAGAGTCCTGCAGCGGTTGAAGCTCTAAGAGCGGAAGCCAGAAAACGCATTCAAGAACAGTTCAAAGCTCAGGTAGCGAAGAAGATAGAAGAGGGTCGAAAGGTGATCGAACCGATATCAATAACGAATGACGCCTACAAACGAATGAATACTATCGGTCTACTCGATCACCCCGCTTTGAAGCTTGGACTCATCCACAACAAGCCTGACACGAGAAATGTTCACGAGAAATTCGGGGAACTCATCAACAGCATTAGAATGGAGGAAACACGGCAGATGGATACGCATGTTGACCTATCCGAAAGGTTGTTGACGGATCTAAACTTGACTTGGTGGAATTTGCAACTATCTCAGGATAAAGAGCTTAAACCAATAAGAACGCCATTTGATATCATGGGAGTACCCATGCCAGAACCATATGGTGATTTCCACGATAGTGAAGGGGTATCTCAACGGTGGATTGCAAAGAATGTTCCACAAGAGCGCTTTGTCAAAGAATCGGTTCCTCTGAGCGAATATCCAATAACTAGGGAAATTCAACTTCGGAAGGGAGCATGGACTACACAAGGTCGCTATCGCCAGTTCGCAAACCACCCGGTATACGGAAAAATCGACGTCAAAACCTCCGACACTGAAGATCTAGATTTCCAGTTCAAAGCTAAGCCACCGCATTGGATGCCGTCTGATGGATACGAGAAGAACTTTCCCTCTGCTGAAAGGTGGGAGGAAATCGCAATCATCAAGACCCTTCATCAGGCATTGACGATACAACAGCATTTCTACCTGTCATTTATAAACCTTGGGCCTAGCTTTGAGATGTACTGGTATTTTTTCACAATGGCCAAGGAACGGGAGGCGATGATCGTTAGGGCGTTCAACTACACCATGAATATGTCTGCAGATGACGGTCACGAATGGGTGGACAAAGAATGGGCCGAACTAACAGAAGAAGAAAAAGAGAACCGAAAGGGACAACCAGGTCCTCCAAGGGATACGCTGAAATTTAATCTCGCCGACTATCGCAATGTGGATGAAGACAACTTCCCACTCCCCCTTGGCCGCGACATGTATAAAGGAATCACGATAAATGTCAACGAATCACCTACACCACCAAAATACCCTCCCGAAAAGCCAATGGCGACGTACTCTCTCTTCTGTCACGAACTCCATCCGTACTATCTAGCTCGAGATCCGGCATGCATTCGTTCTCTCATGGCCACTTGCATGATCCTACCAAAACTCGAAGACTTCCCGCCTGATTCGAACTCCCTCGGCGAAAATTACTTCTGGAAACCTGCTTTGAGCGTCAAGGAGCCCCGAAAAGTCAATCTAGGGGGTGAACTCGACCGCAGCCTTCCCTTTCTCCCCGGTATCCCACTTGGAACAAACATCAAACATAGAGTCCAAGCCGACAGAACGTTATTTTACTCTGCATTCTTTTACAATCTCCTCACCGTTTATCGAGATTACAGAGATGAGAAGGTGTGGTATTACGGCAACGGGGTACCAGATCGATATGATCCGAACAATCCGCCTCCAATGTTGGGACAACCGAAAAACAAGTTTCCGAGGGCGGAGACATGGATGGATGGTGCTGAGATTGAGAAACACGTCGTTCAGTTGCAGCAGTTGGCTGATATTTTGAACATGGGGATTTGCATCGATAGATGGGTGCCGGAGGACGATAAAAGAGAGGAGTCACCAGAGTTGGAGACTTGGTTCGGAGCGAAGAGGACAAATGTGAACACGAGAGCGCCCTCGCCCTTTTTGAAATGAAAATTAGATTCGTAAGTTTTCGATCCTTTGAATTTCTATGATTTTTGTGTTCGATTGAAGGACTGATTGTGGATTGGGGGGCTTTTGTGGACAGCTTATGACTTATGCGCAAACGACTATTTTGAACCGAATGGGGAATCTTTTGATATGGTTTTATTATCTTTCTTCTCTTCCCTTTCTTTTTCAGCCCTTATCATGACATTCACGCATATAACTGCATGGTAATTACTATGCATTTCAACATTCCCCAAACTGCAACTTTTATCTCTCCCCTTATCGAGAATCTTTTTACATAAGCATCAGCCAGAAATTAACGAGACGATATTGACATGTTTTCATAATTAGCGTACTAATCCCCTTTTTTTCTTTCCTTCAGTTTTCTTTTGTTAAAGGTTTAGCTTAGACCACCGCTACATAACTTTCCCTTGGATTACTTTTTTTTACGTAACCTTTCTTTTGTAATTCAGAATCAATTGATAGATTTTTCCCTCTTGGTCACAATTTAACCCTTTCTCAAGCACGGAAACTCTCTCGATATTATTTCCGAAAAGTCGCATATTCGTCCACACTAGGACCCCGGGATGAACTTTTACGTCCGTAAATCTACATCTACATTACCCAAAAAGTAAACGTTTATAAACGAACCGGCAGAAATAACGGTAGGTATTAAAATATAAAATTCCAATTTGTGATAGTTACTCCCCGAACACTATATATTTAAAACAAAAAGCTATGAACCGAACCATATATGAAAACCCCTCGGGCACCCCGCTAGCATATACGAAAAAAAAAAGGGTAATCCGATTGAAGATAAAAAATAGAATAAAGGATGCAGCGGAGAGGTATATGAGCTAAAATTCAATATAAATAAAAAATATATCCCTAAATAGAAACAGAGTAACAGAAAAGAAAGGCTATCAAACTCCCCGTTGAAAAAAAAAACAAAAGATAACGTCGAACGCCCGGTGGGACAACTGGGGAGTGAGCAGTATGATCGGGGAATATATTCCAATCAAAGTGGGTTAGTATCAATCTCGTATAAAAACAACAATAAACGTTCAAAAAAAATACAAATTCAAATCAAACGCTCGCCGAACTGTAAACAATAAAGGAAAAAACAAGTATCATCTATAACAATCTGATGTAAAGCAAATCCATCAAAAGTGACCGCGCAAAACAGAGAAAACTTGCTATAATAACACCCATAGACAAAATGGTGAAAAGACCTAAATGCATATACCCGTCCTTTGGCCCGCAAAAAGAAAAAGAAAATCAAACAAAGATGGTATATGTGAAGAAAGTAAAGATATAAGTGAAAGATCATAGTACCCAAAGAGCACTGCAAAGGAAGAAATGAAGGGATAAAAAAACCATAAATTTAGACATTAAAAAGAAGGATGAAAAAAAAAGGCAATACCAAAGAATGAAGCAAAATTTATGAAGCGAAAGGGGTGGACCCTAAAAAAGTAAAGGAAAGAAAAAACTTTGCAAGCTCGTTTGTTCGTCGGTGGTATCCTGTATCCCCGTTTGTCGTTTTGTTTCTTGCGAGATCCGATCTTTTTTGGTTGCCTTTTGCAAAAGAGACCCAAAAAACCATAAAAAGAAAGAGTAACCTGATTGACTCCCTGTTTACCGCAAGGGCCATCAATAGGATGGATGCTATGAAGCCATGGTAGCGACAGACGATATTTCACATATGTACTGCTTATGTACTGACGGGTTTTGGCGAGTGTGGTGGAGAGAGTGGAATGGTAGGTGTATTGCCTGATGGCATACCTCCAGAAGACCTCCGCGAGATGGTAGCCATTTTCTTCCGCAAAGCGGAAAGACGGCCTCGAATACCCAAGATGACTAAAAGAAATATTAGCATATCGCTTCTCAGTATTCCGGACATGAGTTCTGCCACTTACACTTCTCGATAACCTTCTTATCATCCTCTTCCATATTCAACATGGCTTCACCGCCAGTATGTTCCCCAAGCGCATTACGCCCGTTGTCATCCGGTTCCAACACACCTTCCAACATCCAAATGGCGGTGACATACGCAATCTCGCACTCTCCATAAGCATCACCAACCATCTCGTTGACCGCTGCGGTCCTGCTCATCTCCAAAGCACGGTCATACATCAACTTCTCAGCACTGACGCCAGGGCTAAGCACAACCCCCTCGACACTAACACCTAAAGCAGGTATCGTAGAAGCCTTCGGGTGATTCGACGGATGACCGGCATGTGAAGTCGGTAACTCCTTCTGAGCTTGTACCAGTTTCCGTCGCACGTACTCGGCCTTTTCCAGCGCCTCGTTGAACCTTTCGCGTACCCATTGTACAGCGTTATTCATCCGCGAGATAGCAGTGGCGTTAGCCGTGCCGTTGGTCGTTCCCCACCATTTACCCGCGATATCCATAGCTCGAGCGAGGAGCGATAAAGTCTTCACGTACAGTACAAGTGCCTCTTCCGCTAATGCTACAACAGCGTCAGGGGGTAGGTCTGAAGGATCAGTGTTGACTTGCTCGCTAGCAGACGGTGGCAGAAGACCTAATTGTATAGTAGGGCTCGGCAGCGAAGTAGGCAGTAATTGAGAGAATTTGACCTCCGCGAACTGATATACTACATCACTACGGTTTGCAGCTTCCTCGATGGCCTGAATGGATTGGAAGTCCTCTTCGGATAATCCCGTAGCATTATTCGCATTCTGGTTTCCAATGACAACCATGCTACCAGGTTGGTAAAGGCCAGAGGCGACATACTGCGGGTTCTGGAGGGCTCCGTTGTACCCAAACACGGATGGAGGTAGGATACCGATATTGTTGAGCCTGGTGTTGACCATGGCTAGTGCTCTCGCCAGGGCAGAAGTCGCAGCGCTACCGGGACTAGTTCCAAACTTCCGTTCATAGCTATTTCGTGGTTGTTGGAATGTATCGGGCCTCTTCCCAACAATAGCCCGTGAAGGTGTTGATTGCCCTGTTGTAATCCGACGGGCGACGGCATTTCCCTTGGGGGTAGACTGAGGTGAACGACCCGTGATCTGGGGAGCGGCAGCTACCTCGTCGGCCAAAGCGTTGACCTCAACAGTGCGTTTCTCAATGACGACGTATTCTTGGTCGAGGTTGTCCTGTTCGATTTTGTCCTTCGCTTCTTTATCTCGAGCAGCCTGTCTTTGCTGCGCTTGGTTCTGTCGTTGTACTAGGAATGATGATCCAGGAGAGGCGGTTTGCTGGGATAATTGTCTCTCCATGGGGACTCCTTGCGGATTCCCATACCTGTCTACTTCTGCTGGTCTTGATGGTGTTGTCGCGGCATGGTGAATGTGCGGTCGTGCGATCGCCAAGTCTCGGCTGGCCGCCTTTGGCGACAGCGATACCGCAGCGGTGGTGGTATTAGCTCGATTGAAAGCGGAAACTCGGGGGTTGTCCTCGGCTAGGGTATCGTGTCCTGTCTGCTGTGGCTGCCGTGATGAGCCTGCCGTGGGGTGTAACGATCGGGTTGGGAAGTAGTCGATGGCGGGCTCGTTGCTCGTCGGCGTCCTCGGTCCTTCTCTGTCATGGCCTTTCTGTCGCAAATCCGCTGGCGTTAAATCAATCCCACCTTGTATCCTTGGATAGATAGCGCCCGGTATCCGTCCCTTCACCACAGGATCGCTGAAAAAATCATTAAAAGACATCCTCTCCACCGGCCCTCGCTTCAGCAGCCTTCGGACAAGACCTCCAAGGGCATCGCTGACGTTCACATCCTCTCCAAATTTGATCACATCTTCCCCTTTTTCAATCTTCCTGAGCAGTTCGACGTGATTCCGAGCTCTGAAGGGCGGCTTGCCGACTACCATCTCGTAAAGCACCGTTCCGACGGACCATAGATCGGCCTTGGCGTCATATTTCTCATATCTCAAAATCTCAGGTGCCATGTACAAGGGCGAACCGCAAAGCGTGTCCGCCATGGCCGTAGACGGCAGGTTCCTCGCGAATCCAAAGTCAGCGATCTTGAGCACGGGTAGATCGGGTAAACCCATCTCGGGGATCTTCCGCCTATCGTCCTTGGTTCCTTCCGAGTACGGTCCGGACTCGCCATACGTGACCACCGGCGGCTCAAGTAATAGATTCTGCGGCTTGATATCCCTGTGTATTAGGTTCCGTGCTCTGAGGAACTCCAACGCACTCGCGAGCTGTTGGAGGAAGTGTCGGATGATGACCTCGTTCAGACCACCACCGATGCTGGGATATTTTTGCGACATGGCGGTGAGGTCTGGGAGGGTGTGTAGTCGGTCTCGCTTCTTGATGAATAACGATAAATCTCCCAGCGAACAGTACTCCATCACAAGGTGGATGTATGTGTGAGATTTCTGGCAGTCCAAGAGGGCTACGATGTGCGGGTGGTCAAGGGTTTTCAGAATCTGGATCTCGGACTCGAGGTTCTCCAGAAGCTTGCGGTTCAGCTTACTCCGGAGAACGGACTTTATGGCTACCAGACCCTTCGTTTGCTGGATTTTTTAAATAACGGGATTAGCACGGAAATATGTTGGATGTCGCACAGGAAAAGCTGGTAATTTACCAAGCTGGTGGGAATGGGACAGAGGGTATTGTGGGAAAGCGTAGGCAACTCACGGAGTGGACTCCCTGGTACACGGTAGCAAAAGAACCCCTTCCAATCTCCTTGCCTATCCTAAAGGCACCGACCACTGTGTCTTGCGATGTCATGTCTGGGGGTAGCTGTCGAGAAGCCATATTGATGTGACGTGACGGAGGATTATCCGCGTAAAATGGTATTTCGAGGGGTTATAAAGTGATGGAAGCTGAACAGATGGAAATAGAAAGCGGGGGACCGCTGAGAATGTGTGGGTTCCGGTGCTTTATTACCGTTCGTGTAAATGTTGCTTGCCTGTGGAGCTGTCGAAGTTTCGTGGAAGCTCCCTGGCGATGGTTTCCCCCTGGTCGTCGTCCTCCCCCTCACTCTCGTTTAAAGGTTCGAAGCAGAAACCAAGAGCCGGGGTTTCAAGAAGGCGACGAACGAGTGAGAGAAAGGGAAAAAAGAAAAGAAAAGAGAGAAGAAAAGAGTTTGCTACCGGTTGTTGTGCGTCATATGCAGGAGTGGGAGCGGTGACACCGGCTGTTTTGTGGTGGTGGTAGCAGTGTGAGAATGTAGGTCGGAGCGAGAGAAAGCGTACGGGAGAGGTGAAAGAGGCGGTCGCGAAAGGGGAAGGAAGGGAAGCCCAAAACGGTGGTCCTGTGGAAAGCGGAAGCGGAGAAGTGCCTCGGGGGGAAGTGCGGAGAGCAAGTTATGCGGGCGAAGTAGGCGAGGCTTCTTTATTCGCGAGGCGATGAAGAAGAAGAAGAATAATGAGAGGAGAAAGAGCACCGGATCCTTCGAGAAGAGCAGCGAGAGGCACAGCGACGAGGACGAGGCCAATAAGGGCAGGCTGCACCGGGCGATATCGTAACAGATAAATAATCAAAAGACGCCTGAGGCACGCCTGAATACGGTTGGTCAGCGAACAATCAACGAGAACGAGAGGAAATCGGGGAAACGAGGGCAAGAAGGCTCAGAAGGTCGCATCATGCAGCGGATGGCCAGAACGTGTCCGCGTGCGTAATCGCATATCCAAGCGAGCAGGACAAAAGAACAGCGAGCAGGACAAAAGAACAGCGAGCAGCGAGCAGAGAAAACGATAAACGGATACGCACTGGGAGTTTGTGTCTACGGAGGATAGGTAATTACCTAGGCGGTATATAGCTGGGATGGTCTGGATAGGTCGTCGTATGGACAAGGCGGATGGGAATAAATATCTGGAAGCGAGCTGCGTGGGAATCAGGATCTGGGGAGAGATAACCGCCGACGATGGATCTGATAACCGATGCCGAACAGTAAAGTAAAGTATAGTATAGTGAAGTGGTATGATACAATGACTGTATTTGTTCTTCTCACCAGGCGGGAATAGGTCGTTTACTCGGGAGAGGAGGAGGAGGAAGAGGAAGAAAAGGAAGAAGGCGGTCGTCGCAGGACGGTGATGGGTGCAGTGTTCTGGTATGACTCGATTCAATATACAGCCTGGATTGATTGGCCCGCTCGTTTGCAGTCTCCGTCGCAGGCGAATCGGGACCCGACCAGATGATGATAACGGTAATAATGGTTTCAACAGCACGGAAAAAGCCCCAAGCTCGCACTCTCTGATCAGAATGATGTGCTTCGACAAAGCGAAGACGAACAGGAGAGAAAGATTGTGCGAAAGGGGGGGGAGGAGGAGGGAAGGGAGGAAAGAGAAGGGGAGCCAGAGGAACTCTCGAACTCTTGGTCAAATGCCCCAGCAGTAAGTAAGTATACTTACTATAACTCTGGATGGATCATACGAAAAGGCCGCCGGGCGAGAATCGAGTCACCTGGCGAGATACTCTCGAGTCCAGTTCGATAGCTCTGGCGCGAACTCGGGTGCGTATCAGCGAATGGCTAAACCGCTTCTGTCCTCGCCCATATCACATCCGCAGTGACCTCGAATCCAGGAACCTCTTCACAGCGTCTTCTAGTCTTCCGGTGCCGGTCTCTGGAGAGAAAGGTCACAACGGGGTCTGTCGTCCTGGCTGCTTGCCTTGAAGGAATGGAACATGCAACCGAGACACATCTACACCAGATTATGCAGTGTGACCAACCTTCCTCGTCGTATCTTCCAGGGGGACTCGCTGTACCCTCCGCCTGAGAGTCCTTCACTCCTTCACTCCTCGCTCCTCACTCCTCACTCTTCCACCCAGCCACGTCCGTCCAACTTGAATCGAAGCTCTGATTCGTCGTTGAGGAGAGCTGTTGGCCTGGAACCTCACTCCGAAGAGGGCGCGCAACACGCTCTGGACACCGCCCGACAGCCCCAGCAAATGATCTCATGATCCTGTGACTTCCCTCACAAGCTCACCAGGTAGAACTAACTTGTAGCAACGTCACAAGTCTCCCTCCCAGATGCTCCCAAAATTACATAATTCATGTCCTTGTGGCTAAAATACCCAGCCAGCGCTCATTATCAACGTAGGTACAACCGGGCTCGGCTCAGGAATTAAGAAAATCCGCCACCGGTTTTTCCAACGTCCGCGTATCCCCGTTACCCCAGATATATTATCATCCTGCGTCTTTCGCAATAGATTGAACTTTTCGTCTCGCAGACAGCAGATTCAGCTCCGTCTGACCACGTATGCATCATCATTCCCATCCATTCGTCAATCCATTGAACAGTTCACTTTTCTTCATATTCAATATCGAACAAGCGTACCCCTGGTAGATCGAACCAAATGCTTTCCTCATATTTTTATCCGCTTCCCTTCCTTCCTTCCTTCCTCCCTTCCCTCCCGTCTGGATTTCTTCATATGTCACCATATGTATCTGACGCTGTATCAGCCAGGGGCAACTGGCATTTCGTTGTCCGCTTCCCAAGTAAATTATACACACCAAAAACATCATCCCGCATGCGAGAGAGCTCCATCATCCAGGGTCTACTCTACCGAACACCGAAACCCCAGCCATATATTCAAAATACCTACCAGAATACTTTCACCGAGGCGATCAACTCTCTATCACTGTAAATATTCATGAATTGCTTCCCAATCCTTCATACTACCCAAAAGAGAGCTTTGCATGCAACCGCCCCCACGAATTCCAATCCAATGAAAACCCCCCAAACAACTAGAAAAAAAGGGCGTAGTCTCCACAAAACGCTTCGAGGTACATAACTTAAGTAAGTATGTAAGTACATACTCCATAGACGAAAACGCCTCCCAGATACCCTCTCCCCAAATCAAAAGTCTGCCAGAAAACCGAGACATAGGGCCCGCATATGCATCCACCGCATACCTTCCCATGTGAACATTCCCCCTAATGCATTGCGCTGGACCTCTTCTCATACGTTAATCCACCTACCACGCCCCCCCCCTTGTCTTCCAATCGCCTACATCCCAGCTCTCCCTGCAAAGCCAACTCCGAAGGACCTAATGAACCAAGCTAAGCAGACGACATCATGTGCTACATAAAAATATTCAAGGAAGTGACAAAAAAACGAGGTAAGGCAAGGCAAATACAAGGCAAAAAGTCCATCTCGCCGGGTGGACTTTACCTATTCGATCCCGAAACGACCGCAACCGAACCTATCAGACATCACCGTTCGAATCCTTCCTGGCAAGTTCGAGATGAGTTGTGTTGGTCGTTCATTGGTTCGGTATTCTGTTCGTAGTGTAAACTTTCTTCGTATACGATCCTAATTGACTCTTCTTCCTATTCTTGCAGGTATGCGCATGCGCATACACATCCTCATCTGCAAGCCCTAGCCAAGTTGTAGCTAAGAGCAAGCGTAGCTAAACCCCGGTCCTACTTTCTTCGACCGTTCGTTCGCGTTTGCTATCAAAGAAAGACAAAGTTCGTTTTCTTTCCCCAGATAATCGACTTTTTTGATATCGGATTATGCTCGCATCATACCAATATATCTCTCGTAAAATAGAACTTTTGAATCTCGAGCTCTCCTGGATACTTCCGCCTCCTGCATGTCATACCCAAAACCCCATGCCCAAACTGTCTCGCCACTGCTTAAGCTTGGTATTCCAATTACCAAGCAAGCACTCACTCCATATCCCGAAATCCCGTCCTTCCCGAGACGCCCTTTTCGATTCCTGATTCCAACCCCAGAAAAATCACACCCAGGATTGAAAAGAGAAAAACATGTGAATACCGCATAAAACCCATATGAAAACAAGTACCCCCGTCTCCCGACCCATTTTCGCCAACAAAAGTGAATTCGAAATCCAGGGCAACTCCTGTTTTATTTCATTATTCCAATCGCCCGTGAGCTTCCACGGGGATTCCCTCGGATAGTGACGAACAAGACTAACTAGCGAGATCGAACCGAGCAACAGACCACCACCCAACAAAAAAAATACATATATGTTATCATTACTAATATCCCCGGATATCGGACTTTCGTATAGCCTCGACCGTAATTAGGCAAGTCCACCGTCTTTATAGACGTGATCAAGCCGCTCGATATCGCAAACGATCTTCAATATTAGTATCGCACACATGTCGTGAGACGAGGTAACTTTTTAATTGTGGGTCCCAACGAGTCCGGAGACGTCCATCCCCATTATCGAGATATCCGCTACCCCATGTCGCTCTTTTTATTGTTCGAATCTATATCCAACCCGAACAAGACAAGACTCACAAGAGGAAAGGAAATAGAAGAGAAAGAGGGTGTATAGCACATGCACTATAGCCTCCTCTTTCGGCATTTCAGGCATCGTGGATACATGTAGAACATCAGGGTGGTTGGGACCCCGTTTTTGCGGTTCCTCCCAAATACACATGCCCCGACGATACAAAAGTACCTACTTAGATACACAGTAACTATCGCATATATATGTTCCATTGCAGGCCATTGCAGCAGAGATATGTTCTCCCAGCATCTGGAACAGCATCCCATCCAATTAAGTAGGCCCGCATATTTCCAAATGCAGGTAGTCTAGTCACCAACCTCCGCAAGATAAACCCAAACTAGCCTCTCTTCTCAAAGGTGTTGTTCGAAGACATCCCTTCGCGAGTTGTCCCGACTGTATGGGTCCACCCGGAGTGATGATAAGATCCCCCCAAAAATCCAAACAATAATCCACACGGTTCTGCCGACGACCCCATTATAACACATTCCTCTAAGCCATTAAGAAAAAGGTGGATACAGATATGCCCCATATCTCGCCCTATATCAACGGTCAACTCCTAAATTTAGTCAAAAGAAACCAAGTGAGATAGCGCACAACCGACACCTCGGTTTCCCTTATCTTCGCCAACTGCATCTACAGAGGAGTATTTCTTTTTAGCCTTAAACGCACAAACCCCTTCAGCTCAGGAACTCCTACCTCGTGATCCGCATTATCGGTTTCGCCTCCCCCTAGTAACATAACTTAGTCGCCCGGACAGTCCTCTCAGCCTCTAGCGATAGAAAGATGCGTATCTACTCGAGCGATTTAATATATATTGATAGATTAGATAGGCTTTGTTATAACGTTACCATTTATAGCACTAATCGTCGAAACGATTATGTGGATACTGTGGTATGGTTATCTCTCACGCATCTTCTTAATCTATTGGTCATGCAGGTTCTGACATCTATATAGATGTCATACGTATATACGGCTGATAAGCCCACGATATATCAACAGCTTTCCGTTAGATAATTAATACTTATAGATTTCAAAACAAGCATTCGTCATACTTACTTTTATGAATTTCTCACGAAATTAAACTCACCAGATAACGACACTTTTGACATGTTTTATCAATCTGTATCTCTATCGATAGAATAGGTCGTTTCTACGAATATATATTCAAATCCCCCAAAGTATGATCTGAAGATAAATAACCCAATCGAAATCCCTTTATCCTTATACAAGGTATCTACAGTATGTTGACAAAATAAACCACCTACCGCACACACCAATACAATACCCCAACCGCATAATAACGTATTTTCATTAACACTGTAAGCATTAATACTATATAAATAACCAAATTAATATTTCACACCTACCCAATAAAATATAATCCTAAATATGGTAAAATTTAGTAAGTTTTAAGGTAATATTATTATTATTATTAATATTTTAAAGATTATAGTTTATAATATACTTGATAAATATATTATTAATAATAATTTTAAATTATATATCTATAAGCACTTATACATTATTAATATTAATAATAATAAAATAATAATAATATATACTAAATAATATAAATAAATATTATTAGTAAATATTAGTAATATATAAAACTTTAATATATATACTATTAAATAATATTTATATAAATAGTGTTTATATAAATAATTTTAATATAAAATATTTTTTTTAAATAAATGATTAATAGTAGTATGTTTGGTATAAATATATAAATATATTATTTACCTTTTAAAATAATAGGATTTTGTAATTTTTAATAATAAGTATTTAATTGATGTAAATTGTGATAATTATTAACAGTGTGTTTAAAAAAAGATTAAATAATGTTTGGAATTATATTATATGTGTAATAAATATACTGCTAAACTTATTAGTTAAATAATATGGGTATATTTTGTTAAAGTAAAAAAAAGGTTGTATATAAAATTATTATCAGTATCACAGTCTACGCTAAGTAACAATATAAAACTTATATCCATAAATCCACAGTATAAAAAAAATAGGATATTCTACCTATTCTATTATATTCTTATTAATTATTTTTATTATTTATATTTATAAGTTTGACTATTTTTTTTTGAATTTTATTATATAATAAATATGTATTATATAATATATTCATAAATTATTTTATTTATTTAATAATAAATAATAAATAATAAATAATAATAAGCAATAAATAACAAATATTTATAAATACTTTTATTTTATATATTATTATCATATATATAATTATTATTATTAAAACTAATAAAAATAAATTTTTTTACTTTATTTTTTATTGATTAATTTAAATATAATTAATATTTAAAGTATATTTTTAATACTTATTATTATTATATATTTTATTTCTTATTTTACTTTATTTATAATTATATATTTTTTTTTTTAAAAAATAATAGATATTTTAAAATAAAAACCCAATAATATAAAAAAATATAAACTTATCCAAACATAATTAAAATAGAATATAATATTTTAATCAATTTTATTCAAATTAAAAAAAAAATATATATATATTAATTTATTTTTCCTAAATATTATTTATTATGTAATCATTTTTGAATATTAAAAATTAAAAAATATATCAAATTATAAAATAAAAATTAATAAAAAATTTATTTATTTTTGTAAAATTAATTTTAATTTATTAAAAATTAATTTATTTATTAACTATATTTACTCTATTATATAAATATTAAAATATTATTAAAAAAAAAAAAAATACTATTCCTATTTAAATTTAAATTAATTATAAAATTTTTCAAAAAAAAATTTTTTTTTTTATTAATAATATTTTATATACTTATATTAAAATATAAATTTAGATTAAACTTTTTTTATTTATAATAAATTATTAAGATAATTTATTAGAAATTAAATTAATTAATTTAATTAAATAATTTTAAAATTTAGAAATTATAATTAATATATTAAAAAATATGGTTATTTATCTTAAAATAAAATAAGAATATTATAATATTTTAATATAAAAATATTTAATTAAAATACTAAAAAATATTAAATATATAGGTTTTAATAAAATTTATAAAAGAAATTAAAATTTCTAAGGTAATTAAAAAATAATGAAATTAAATAAATTTTGTTATATTCTTAAGAAAAATAAAAAATTAATATATAATTTAAAAAATTTTGATAAAAATTTAAATAATTATAAAAATAATAATAATAATAATTTTATTTTTAATATTAATTTATTTAAAATTGAAAATTTTAAAAATATTAAAATTCCTAATTTTATTAAATTTGAAGGATTATTAGAGAAATTTAATTAATTTTTTTAATAATTTAAAAATATATTTTATTTTTAATATAATTAATTTATTAATAGAAAAGATAAGGTTTATTTTATAATTATATTTTTTAAAAGAATTTTTTTTTATATTTATAATATTTATAAAAATAAATATAATAATATTTTTTTAAAATATTAAATAAATATAATATTAGAAATTATATGAATTTTTATTAATTTTATTTATTTTAATGATTTTTTATAATAAATTTATAAATATAAAAATAAAGTAAAGAATATTTTAAAAAAATTTTATATTTTAATATAAAAAAGTTTTATTTGAAATTTTTTTTATTAATTTAATTAATATATAGTATTTATTAATTATAATAAAAAATAATTATTTTATTATATAAAAAAATGATTTAAGTTTTAATAATAAAATAAAATTATTAAATTTATTATTATTAATAAAAATTTTATTTATTATAAAATTTAATATTTTATTATTAAATTAAATAATATTTATTATTAAAATTATAAAATTAATTTATTTAAAATATATATTTTTTATACTTTTTATAAAAATATTAATAAATATAAAAATAATAAAAATTATAAATGANCTAATACCATAATATATTATAATTATAATAAAAAAATATATATATTTTAAAATTATAAAAAACCATGTAAATAATATAAAAATATTAAAATTATAGAAAATATTGGAAATAATAATAATAATAAAAAAAATTATAATAAAAATAAAAATATTAAATTAATTTATTCAAAATTTATTTATAATTTTTATTGAATAAAAGAATTTAATATTACTATTTATTAAATTACAGAAAATTTAGAAGAAAATAATAAATTAAAAATTAAAATTTTTTTTAATATAATTATAAAATAAATCATATATACCTATTAAATTATTATTAAAAAAAAATATTTAATAAATTAATTAAAAAAATATATATATATATATATATTTAATATTATAAATTTTAATATAAATATTTTATAAAATTTATTTAAAAAAAAAAAATTTTAATTAAAAATTATTATAAAATTAATAATATATAAATATTATTAACTTTAATATTATAAATTTTTTATAATTATAATTTATATTTAATTAATTAAAAATTTTATTAAAAATTTAAAAAAAAAATATTTATTAAATAAAATATATTTTGTTTGGATTATTTTAAAATATAATATATTTTTTGTATTTAAAATTATTTTTAAATAAATTAAAATAATAATTTATAAAAAAAATTTATTTATAAATAATAATTTATTAAAAAGATTTTATAAAAAAATTAGTATAAATAATAATAAAAATCCAAAAAAATTAAAATATTCCAAAAAAAATTATTAAAATTTTAATAAATTATTTTTAGATAATAATAAATTTATTATATAGGATTATTTTAGATTATATATTTATAAAATATGTTTAATTGAATGTAAAAATAACAAATATTTATTTTACAAATTATATTAAATTTATGGGATAAAATAATTATATTAAATATATATTAATTTAATATTAATAAAAAAATATACTTTTATAAAATAATTTAAAAAAAATTAATATTAACCTTATTAATATTTAATATATTTAATAATAATAAATTTATATAAATTTGAATTTATATAAAATCAGAATTAATATTAATATTTTATAAAAATATAATAAAATTAAAAATAAGAAATTAAATTTATAATAATTAATAAAAGAATTCTTAAACCCTTTAAAAAATATTTAATATATAATTAGAAATTAATTTATATAATTTATATTAAATAATTAATTATATATAAATATTATATATAAAATTAAATTATATTAATAAACTAATAAAACTAATAATAAATTATAAATATATTAAAAATAAAAAAATTTTATGTTAAAAAATTTAACTTAAAAAAAAAATAAAAAACTAATATTATTAAAATCTAAATTTTATTAAAATAATAATGAAATTTTAGAATATAAGTAAATTATTTAAATTTAAAATTATTAAATTATTTATAAATTTTTTATAATTCTTTAATATAAAAATTTTTTTTATAAAATATTACTAATTTTATAAAAAAAATTTTAAATAAATAAAATTTTAAATTTTAACACAAATTAAATAATTTAATAATAATTTTGTTAAAAAAGGATTTAATAAAATACTTTATAATATTAAAAAATAATAATTTATTATTTTTTATAATATTAATAGAAACCTTACTTTAATATTAATAAATAATAGTATAGAAATTATTTATATTTTTAAAGATTATATTAAAAAATATAACTTTAAAATTATTAAAAAAAAAATTATATATAATATAATTACTTTTAAAGGAGATTTGATTGGAAGTATTTATTATAAAATTAAAATCAATTTAATTATTAATAATCATTAAAAAAAAAAAAAATGGTTGATATCTTGAATTTATAAAATTATAATTTAATTTTAGGATACAATTAGTTAAATAAATATAACCTAATAATAAATTATTATTTTAAAACCGTTAGATTTATCTAATGCAATTGTTAAAAATTAAAAAAAAAAATAAGAAATATATACTAATAAAAGAAATTTATTTATAACTTACAACACATTTATCTGATAAAAAAATCAAATACTGGGTTTAATATAAATTAAGTATTTTGAAAAAAATATGGTTATAAATAAAAATTTTTTTTAATATTATTATTTTTAAAATTTTATAATAAATAATTAAAGGAATAAGAATTTTTTAAAAATTTAAAAATAAAAATATATTATTAAAATTTAATAAATTTATATACAAAATATTTTTTAAAAATGGCATTTTATTAAAATTCATATTAGTTTACATTTATATATAAGAAAAACTAAAAATATTATAAAAATATATTAAAAAAAATTTAAAAAAAAGATATATTTAACTTTCATATTTATTTATTGGATATTTTATATTATTTATCCTAAAAAAGAATGGAAAATTATAAATTTATATTAATTATAAAAATTTTAATAAAATTATAATAAAAAATTAAAATAATTTAAATAAAATTAATAAATCCCTAGATTAATTATAAAAAATAAAAGTATTTATTAAGTTGAATATTATTATTATTTACTATAACTTATAAATAGTATTTAAAGATGTATAAAAAATAGCATTTAAAACTAAATATAGATTTTTTAAATATTTAATTATATTTTTTAAATTAATTAATATATTAATTTTTTTTTAAATTTTTATAAATTATATTTTTAAAAATTATATAAATAAAATATGTATAATTTATTTTGATAATATTTTAATTTATAATAAAAATCTTGAAAAATATTAAAATTATATTAATATAATTTTATAAATTTTAGATAAATAGAATTTTAAAATAAAATTTAAAAAAATAAAATTTAAAGTTATATAATATAAATTTTTTAATATAATTATTATTATTAATAAAATTAAAATAAATCTTAAAAAAATAAAAATAATTTAAAATTAATTAATACCTTAAATAATTAAAAAAATATAAATTTTTTTAAAATTTTATAATTATTACTAATAATTTATTAAATAATATAATTATTTTACTACTATTTTAATAAAATTTATAAAAATTAAAACATTTTTTAATATAATTTTAAAAAAATTATTTTTAATTATATTAATCTTAAAACTATATAATTTAAAATTATTAATTAAAATTAAAATTAATATATTTAATATTATATTAAAAATATATTTATATTAATTATATTTTAATAATAAATAATACCTAATTATTTATTTATTATATAAATTTATTTTAACTAAATTATAATATCTTATATATAATAAAAAATTAATAGTTATAATATAAATTTATAAATAATAAAAAATCTATTTTTAAATAAATAAAATTTTTATAATATATTTAGATTATAAAAATTTTATATTTTTTTTAATTATTAAAGAATTAAATTAATAATAAATTTAATAGTGGGAAATTTTTAATAAATATAATATAAAAATAATATATTTTAAAAAAAATAATAATTTAAAAGTTAATACTATTAACTAATAATTAAATTAATGAAAAAAATTTAATTTAATAAAGGAATAATTCTTAAATAAAAAAAAAAAAGGAATTTTGATAATTAATAAAAATTTGAATTTTATTATATATATTTTAAAAAATAAATTTATAAAAAAATTTAAAAAAAATTATTAAGAATATTTTATCATTAAAAGAATATTTAATAATAATTTAAATAAATTAAAAAAATTTAATATATAAAATAATATTATTTTATTTAATAAATTATTTTATGTTTTAATAAAGAGATTTTAATAATAATTAATTAAATAATATTATAATATTTTGGTATATAAATATTTAAATATTAATAAAATTCAAAAATTTATTATTAAAATATATTTTTAATTATAAATATGATAATAAATTAAATAATATATTAAAATTTATAATTTTTATTACAAAAATAAATTAAATTGATATTTATTTTATAGAAAATTATAATTTTATAATATTTTTTTAATATTTTTTTAAATTATTTTATATAATTTTATATAAAAATTACTTTTATTTAAAAATTTTTTAATAAATATAATATATAATAAAATTTTAATTATTATATATAAATTTATGAAAATTATAATTATAAAATTATAAAATTTTAAATAATTAATAAAAAAATTAGAATAAATTTATAATAAATAAATATTTAGTTAATATAAAATTTAAATCAAATATATTTATAATTGAAATATATTTTTTATAAATAAATATTAAAATTTAATTTAAAATTAAATAAAAATTAAACTTAATATAATTAATAAAAATTATGTTTAAATAAATAAAATTATTGAATATTTTATTTAAATAATAGAAATATAATTATATAATTTTTTAAATATGGTTTAAAATAATTGGATTAATTTATTTTTATATATAAAATTTATATATAATATTTTATAATATTTAACAACCAAATATATTTTTTATAAAATATTACAAAAATAAAATTTATTTATAATATTATTATTAATATTATTAAAAAATTAAATATTAAAAACAAAAAAATATATTAAATAAATATAAAAATTTTATAAAAATTTGTAAAAAGATTTTAAATTTACTATAAAATAAATAATATATTATTATAATAAAAAATAGTTAAAAATATTTTTTTTAAAAAAAAAAAAAAATATATACTTATTTATTAAAAATATTAAATAAAAAAAATAATTTAATAGAAAATTAAATTATTAAAAATTTAAATTTTATAAAATTATTAAAAAATTTAATAATAATATTTTTAAATTTAAAATTTTAGAATTTATTCAAATTTATTAAAATTTTTATATTTTATTTTTTAAATTTATACCAAATAACTTTAAAAAAATAATAAAAATTAAAAAAATTAAAATTAAAAATTATATAAAATATAAATTTAAATATATTTTTAAAAATTTTAATTATAAAAATAAATATTTTATTAAATAATTATTACCTTATAAATTTTAAAATAATTTATAAAAATTAGAAAATAATATATTTTTTTAAATTATTTTAATATATTTTAATTAAAAATCTATTTTATAACCTATAATATATAAATAAAAATAATTAAAAAAAAATTAAAATTAATTAATTTTTTATTTTAAAAAAATAATATTATTTTTTATAAATTATTAAAAATCTATATTTTTAAAAAAAAAAAAATTAATAATTTATTTATTTAATAAATTTTCTATATTTTTTTATTTTATTATAAAAAATTCTTTTTTAATAAAAAC